>JAODAL010005125.1:0-147664 GCA_025379985.1 Phyllomedusa bahiana | reverse complement strand
CTCCAGCCTGTTTGGGTGTAAGAATGAAGGTGTTGTTGCTCTCCCATAGACTTTAATGGTCATCGCTCATAATCGACCACTCACTATCGACTATCTTGTCGATGATGGTCGACTATCGACCATCGACCGATGTCGATGGTCAACGTAATCGCTCAACACTAATGATAATGTATTGTGCTGGAATGTTGAATGCACTTTTTGATGCAAAGAACCCTTTATTTTCTCACATATAGATACAACGAATGTAGTGGTTATTGTCCCTTTAAGTGGTACACAAATGCAATGGTTACAGGCTCTAGAAGAGGTATACAGCTTGTTGGTGTACCTTACATTGGTGTCTGTTTTCACAGTAGAACAGTCGCAGTTGCTTATTAAGTTGATTTACAATAGTTTGTGCCCTTAGATCTTTAAAGGCTTTTACCTGTACCCTTTGTGTCTCTATGCGTGAAAAGGGCTATATCCTACCCCCAGGGCTGTGGAGTCAGGGAAATTGAGGAGTCGGAGTCGGAGCTTTGGCTTACCAACTCCACAGCCCTGTCTCCTCGGCTTGTATATCCTGCCATAGCACCTAAAAAGAGGTATATGCAAGCTAAATATCATAGAGAGTAGCAGCACTGGATAAACAAGCTCTGTCCATTTCTGCCAGCATCTTGACCAGTCCAGTTGTGTGTATGTAGGTTGCAATTTACCTCATTTGCACTGGGGGGGGGAGAGAGGGGGTCTTGTGCAATTTACCTTATTTACCTAGGGCACCAGAATGCCTTGTTCCAGCTTTAGTTGTATGCTGTTATTGACTACTAAATAACAGTGTGCACCACACTGCATCTGAAATAGAGTAGCTAATAGTACCAAAATCTTGCAAGACAGGTAAGCAAATATGTTGCATGGGGTTCAGATCCCTTTTCTCTTGCCAGATTCGTTTTAAAAGACAAGTGCAGACTAACAAGTGAAACAAGTTTACTGCATTTTTTTTTTTACAGTGGTATAACTTTCTTGGTGGTTGCAGTTCAAAAACTTATTTTAACACAAGGTAACAGATTTTTAAACATTACAAATATTAATGTTTACCCATTTTTAACCTGACAACTTTCAGATCATGTTCTCTTCATTCCTCATCTTCATTTCCCAAGTGTTCTGGGTTATTTCAACCAGTATTACATCAGTTTAGCACCTCCTGTCTTCTGTCTGGTGACTACTTCCTATCAGATGCCGACATCAAAGTACCCTGATCCAGATTTAGGTGTTCGTCAATTTAATGCCCAGCAGGTTCACACTACTGGACTATAAAGCATCATTAATCCCACATCCAGTTCTCCTACCTCAACAGCTAGGAAATAGTCAAGTGTATCTAGCCCTCATTCACAGGGAACTCACTCTACCTTCTCCACTATCTTCTGAACTCAGCCTATTACTGACAGACCTGTCCCAGTTTAGACCTACATACTAAGCTTACTTTGTCCCACATCACCAATGGATTTCCCAGATATAGCTACTCACAGGCTGACAATGCACACTGCTTTAGCAGCAGCTTACAGTTGTGCTCGAAAGTTTACATATCCCGGCAGAATTTTTGCTATCTTAGGCTTTCAGAGAATATGAATGATAACACAAAACCTTTTTTCCCACTCATGGTTAGTGGTTGGGTGAAACCATTTATTGTCAAACTACTGTGTTTTCTCTTTTTAAATCATAATGACAATCAAAAACATCCAAATGACCCTGATCAAAGTTCCCATACCCAGGTGATTTTGGCCGGATGACATGCACAGAAGTTGACACAAATGGGTTTGAATGGCTGCCAAAGGTAATATCCTCACCTGTGACCCGTTTGCATGTAATCAGTGTATTGACTTATGTTATGTATGTAACCCCCTGAATGTACAGCGCCCTGGAATCAATGGCGCTCTAAAATAAATAATGATAATAATATGTGCATAAAAGCTGAGTGAGTTTCTGGGATCCAGACAGACTCTTCAATCTTTCATCCAGCCACTGACGTTTCTGGAATGTGAGTCATGGGGAAAGCAAAATAATTGTCAATGGATCTATCGGAAAAGGTAGTTGAACGGTATAAAACCGGAAAGGGATACCAATAGATATCCAAGGAATTGATAATGTCAGTCAGCAGTGTTCAAACTGTGATTAACCAATGAAAAATCAGGGGCTCTGTGAAAACCAAACCACCGTCAGGTAGACCAACAAAAATTTCGGCCACAACGACCAGGAAAACTGTTCGGGATGCAAAGATAAACCCACGAATAACATCAGCTGAAATCCAGGACTCTCTGAAAACTAGTGGTGCGGCTGTTTCAAGATGCACAATAAGGAGGCACTTGAAGAAAAATGGACTGCACGATTGAGTCACCAGAAGAAAGCCATTACTGCGCAAATGCCACAAAGTATCTCACCTACGATACGCCAAACAGCACAGAGACAAGCCTCAAAACCTCTGGAACAAGGTAATTTGGAGTGATGGAGTGGCCACAACCATAAACGTTACATTTGGAGAGTTGTCAACAAGGCCTATGATGAAAGGAACACCATTCCTACGGTAAAGCACGGAGATAGATCGCTAATGTTTTGGGGGGGGTGTGAGCTACAAAGGCACAGGAAACTTGGTCAAAGTTGTAGGAAAGAGGAATGCAGCACGTTATCAGCAAATACTGCCAGTAAATTTGCACTCCTCAGCCCGGAAGCTGCACATAGGATGTACTTGGACGTTCCAACATGACAACGATCCAAAACACAAGGCCAAGTCGACATGTCATTGGCTACAGCAGAACAAAGTGAAGGTTCTGGAGGGGCCATCTCAGTCTCTTGACCTCAATATCATTGAGCCACTCTGGGAGATCTCTAGCGCGCAGTTCATGCAAGACAGACCAGGAATTTACAGGAACTGGAGGCTTTTTGCCAAGAAGAATGTGCAGCTTTACCATCTGAGAAAATAAAGAGCCTCATCCACAACTACCACAAAAGACCTCAAGCTGTCATTGATGTTAGAGGGGGCAATGCACGTTATTAAGAACTGGGCTATGTATAAAGCACACTGCAAGACATCCACCTCCACAACCAGTCCCTATCTAGTCCAATGATAGTAGAAACGAACACTTCAAGAGTAAAGGCACCAGAACATCTGGGCCCTGATTTTCAAAGCATCACTGCTGCTTCCACGAAAAAGAATCATCAACATAAAATATGTGACCCTCCGGTTCAGCTCCTATTCTATATGTCTCTTATACAACTGCATACCTGCATTTAGCCTCCCACATGGTGGATCATATTTTCTGTAAACCAGAATGTGTCAACACCATCAATTGAAAGTTACTTTGATGTGTTCAAGCTGCTTAACTGTGGGATTAAAGCTGTACTGAACATACACTACAGGTGGATGGAATACAACTGCTGATGAAAATAAATGCTAGAAGATCTTGTTTATTTCCTACTGAAGAGCTCATCGATTTATTCCAGAATAGCTGTGAGCTTGCAGTATTACTAACATGCAGCAGATAGCAATAGAGAACAGGCAGATATAATGAGCGGGTTACAAAGCAGTTATGACGTTACAGAGCAGCTTCCCACATATGGTGGGTTTCAAATCGTGTCTGAAAGAAGGCGGATGAGAAAGATTTTTGTAACCGTAACCAAGGAAAAATTTGTATACACAGTATTATTCAAGGCATTGTCTTTGTTATGGACATTGAAGTAAGTACATTGCAGGCTTTGTTCAAATCTGCTTCGTAGGTTCTGATTGGAACCTCTGTTGTATGTTCTGTCCGGAATGAAGGAAAAAATAACGCAGCAAGTTGCTCTATTTTTTCTGTCTAAACAACGAACACCACAGCAGACACTTAACAGACCCATTATAATCGATAGGGTCCATTGGGCACCATTGTTGTCCACTGTCAAACGGATCCGTGTCCATTTTCACCTATGGGACAGAGGTTCTGAGCGGATCCTCAAACGTGCACGTGAACCAAGCCATACACTTAGGGCAACATGTATGTTCGGGGCTGCACCTGAAGTCTGGCGTCTTTTCAGCCTGAAGACCCCGTTCGCTCTATTTGTAACCAGGCGCACTCCAGTCTCAGGCGCATTACTGGGCGCCAACGGAACTTTGTAATGCACCTGAATTCGGGAGCATGCGGGAGGCGGAGCACACTAGAACCGTATGGAGCTACACATTTATAGCTTAAGTACGGCAAATCCAGGCGCATTACTGATGGAACAGGTAAACCACTTTAAAAGTGGTTTATCTGATCCAGAAGTGTCGCTTTGTAGCTAGAAAGCGCTAAATCTATGACCTACAGTAGAACAGGTTCATAGATTCAGGTGTATTCTACGCTACTAATATGTGGAAAAAAAATGGCGACTGGGCGCCAAAAATCATACATGTGGCCCTTAGCTTTGCCTACAGAGTAATAAAAAAAAGTACTTTAGCCAGGACCAGACATGTATAACATGGACTTAAACCCTGCTGTAGTTAAAGGGGCCTCTTTGAATATGTGAAATTTCTGATCACTAGTTTTGCCCTGTTCAAATGCAAATGCTACTAATGTGAAGTGGAAATATTTCTGAGTAACAACAGGTCAGTCAAGAAGTGGCAGACCGTGCAAACTGACAAAGTAGGATTTTCAAGTGCAAAAGCACTTGATAATTTGCATTCTGTGCCATTACTCACTACAGATTGCCAAAGAGGTAACAGTCACTAACAGGTCATGGAGCTGGAGGGGGACCACAGCCACATAAGAGGACATAATTATAAATAAAATGTTAGATAGGGGCCCTTTTATACCATGTTTTTTCAAAAATATTTTCATTTCCAAAAAAAGGGCTAAGGCTTATTTTTTTTATTTTTTAACACAACGGGTGCAGACACTGCATGCTGGGACAATTAGGGCCACGTGTGTGAAAACTGTCTAGATCTGAAACTCACTTTGTTATCCATAGCAAACAATGAGCACCATTTTCATTTCATATAGTGCTCTGGAAAAATGAAAGAGTTGCTCTAATTGGTTGCTATGGGCAAAAGAGTGAGTTTTGGACCTAGATAGTTTTCGTACATGTGGCCCTTAGTTCCTTGGCAGCTGCTCTGGAACTACAAGTACCAGCATGTATATATACACACATGCAGTATATACCCTATAGTCAAAAACCATGGAGTGTGTGCCTATTCTTTCAGTGCCTTATCTTGAAAGTGTGGCATGTTGGGGAACTTCAACTCCCAGTAGCCACACTTTAAGATAAGGAATTGTATGTGTGATTGTGTAAATGTGTGTGTAAGCGTATAAATGTATGTGTGTGTATACATTAAACTTTCACTTACACATTGCACTCTATGGCCTGGGCTGAAGGACCTGCAAGTCATATGACTGTGACATCATCTCAGGTCCTTCAGCCCGAAAACACTGGAGGTCTCCACAAAACCTTCAGTCTAACAGGCTTATTGGGGTGGGTGGGGCTCGGGACCGGCACTGCCCAGGAGGTGGGCACCAGGTGACATCACTTAGGAGGCACTAACTAACTAGGGCTTATATTTAAAGCTTACTCCAAGCTAGGGCTTATTTTTGGGGGAGGGCTTATTTTTGGAAAAACACGGTAGATTTTGCATCTGGGCCCAGAAACTTTAATTTACACCTCTGAGTACAAATTGGATTTCTGTGGCTAAGAAACTGCACATAAGCCTAAGGGTTTGTTCACACGGCATGTTCAATACGTTTTTGTATATCTTTTCGATCCAAAAAACGCATTCTAACGTGCTTTGTAATACGCATCCAAAATGCATCCAACACGCAGGTGCTTATTTGGATGCATTTTTGCTACAGCACAAACACACCCTATTGTTTTAAATAGGGCTCCTGCTGTGTCTTCCCGATCAAGAATTGACACGACAATTCTTTGAACAAAACCAAAAGACGTATCACAAAGACACATGTAAAACACGCATCGCGATCACTCGTCTGAACGCCGATGCGTGTTTTACATTGAAAGCAATGTAAATCACACTACACATTATTAGATGCGTGTTTGGGTCCTTTTAGGGTCCAAAACATGGATCCAAACACACATCCAAAAACGTATTGCACACGCCGTGTGAACATACCCTAAGGGTGCGTTCACACGGCAAAGGACAAAATCTGCTCTGTTTTGACTTCGGCAGAACCGTCCACATACACATACATATATACATCAGGGCCGTTCCTAGGGGCGGGCGATCGACCGGGGCGCTGAGCCTCCACTCACCCGAGGTGGGCGCCGCCCGGCTCGCCCGCCTGGAGGATAGCCCCTTGCTCTGTGCGACCATTTTATAACAGCCGCGCAGAGCCATTCAGCAGCTGCACGCACTCACTGTGCAGCTGCAGGTACAGGGGAGGAGTCAGGACGGATCGTTCCCGTCCTGACTCCTCCCCTGTATCAGCGTCGCAGGGGGCGCACGGCTTTCACCGCGCCCCCTGGCTATAAGGGGGCATGTATTGGCTACAGGGTGGGCATCTACTGGCTATAAGGGGGCATCTACTGGCTACAGGGGGCATCTATTGGCTATAAGGGGGCATCTACTGGCTATAAGGGTGCATCTACTGGCTACAGGGGGGCATCTACTGGCTACAAGAGGGCATGTACTGGCTATAAGGGGGCATCTATTGGCTATAAGGGGGCATCTACTGGCTATAAGGGGGGCATCTACTGGCTACAGAGGGGCATCTACTGGCTACAGGGGGGCATCTATTGGCTATAAGGGGGCATCTACTGGCTACAGGGGGGAGCATCTATTGGCTATAAGGGGGCATCAATTGGCTACAGGGGGCATCTACTGGCTATAAGGGGGGCATCTACTGGCTACAGGGGGACATCTACTGGCTACAAGGGGGGCATCTACTGGCTACAGTGGGGCATCTACTGGCTAAAAGGGGGCATCTACTGGCTACAAGGGGGGCATCTAGGGGCTACAGGGGGGCATCTAAGATTTTCTTTTGTATATTCTACAGTGAAGAGTCGAGGCCGGGAAAAGACGTCATGGCGTCTGGGACAGATGGAGATGAAAAAGAGAAAGAGAACAACTCTTCAGAGACGTCTCCTGTGAGTCACTTTACTGTAATCATTTATATGTGTACAACTGGTATCTAGCACTGTGTATGGTCACTGTGTGCCGGTAATATTGGTTGTAGTATAATGGTTTATACTCAGTAATGGTCAGTTTGTATTATTCGGTCACTATGTACTGGTGATATGTGCTCATGGTGTGACAGTATTATTCGGTCACTATGTGGTCACAGTGTCGCAGTATTTGGTCACTATGTGCTGGTTATATGTGGTCTTAGCAGGACATTGGCACTATTAGCCTGGGATTCTGGTTGGTGTAGCGGTGCTATTTGGTAACTGTATGACTATTATTTAGTAGTTTTATACGAAGCACATTGTGGTAAAGCTTGTTGTATATTTAGATTTGGTAGATGGTGATGCACTGTGTTTCATTGTGGCGCATTATGTTACGTGGGGGGAAGGGGGAATGCAAAATTTCTTCACCTCGCCCTGAGTGCAATTTAGCCTAGGAACGGCCCTGATATATATATATATATATATATATATATATAGTGCATAATTCTCCACCTTTTTTGTCTAAAACACGCAAACCAACGTTAATTTTATGTCTCCAAACCAAGCAGAAGAATGACCATGTTCTAAGTGAAAAACCATCTGACAGAAATTCCGTTCATGGGGACAAGCCGTAAGTTTGCCATACTGAATGCCAAACAATGGCTGGAGTAGTGTATAGCATGCCACTACTGGAATCTGGTGCAGTAGAAAAAAGTGTTCTCCGTCGTGATGAATCATGTTTTACTATCTGGCAGTCTGATAGATACAGAGCCGCCGTAATGGCAGTACAGGGGGTACTGCTATACGGGGCCCAGTGAAACAAGGGGACCCGCTGCAAGCAGGCCCTCTTGTTTCATAAACTCCTCAGGCTAGACTCAGCGTGTGAGGAGGGGGCCCCTGCTCCGATCACAGGAGTGAGTGCTCTTTACATGAATACAGCTGCAACAGCAGCGACGGCGTCGCCTTGTCAATAAGATGAATGCAGTGGAGGATATTATTAAAATTATTCTAGAATTCACACAGGGTCAACTCTATATCAGAGGTCACTACAAAGCACCTCTGGAAAAGTACCTTTGTGTAGAGTTTTTTTTTGTTTTCTTTTTTTAATTACAGTTGAACTGCTGGTCTATGGGCATAAGTTATGTTAGGGTATGTTCACATGCTGTTTTTTGAGGCTTTTGCATGGGCAGATTCTGTGCACAATCATCCTTAAAAAAGTGACAAAATCGACTGTAAAACGCCTCTCATTGACTCAGTAAAATCGGCATTGTCTAAACAATGACAATGCTTTTACGTATCTTAGTTCCCAGAGCAGCACAAACCTTTTGTCCTAATTACATGTAGGTTACTTATTTATAATACATAAAAGGCAGGAGGTGTTTGACGTCCCTTTATATGGGCAAGAGGCTCTAGTTCATTTGTGTTGAATTTTTTTAAATTAAAAACTCCATCTGTCCTACTAGCATACAGAGTCAAAAATACCCTTTATTGTGTAGATGTGAAGACGAAGGGGAAACAGACTAGCATTAGATATGAACTTGATAACCAAAATTAAACCCACAGGCTTCTATGAATTTTGAATAAATTACAGGCATCAGGATCTGATTCAGTCTTTGGTAGATAGCATACAGCCATATAAAGAAGTCTGAATTCACAGGTTTAACTTCACATAAATGCCGTTTAATCCCTTCCCGAAAAATTATGCAACTGTATATCATGATTGCTTGTATTGGCCACAATTGCATCATAACATTAAAACGGTCGCTGTGTCAAATGACAGGTCCATGACTGCAAAGGTCAGCAACAGTTGCTGAGCAGACTTACTGCCTGGCCAGTCACAGTATTCCTCATTGGATTTTGCCACCTTACCAGCTTTGAGAAGGTTATTTCACTTCAGAGCCAGTGTGTGAGCTGGGTAGCCCTGTGAGGAGTGTCTAAACAGAAGATAACTACAGTAAAAGCACCACACCATCCAGCATTTCCCCCCTGATATTCCCCTCTGCTGTCCCGATACCCTTCTCCCCCCAATTTAGATGATCACTGCCTAGTCTCCATTTGACCCTCAACAGTGGCCACAGAAGACTACTTGGTACGCAGATCAAGTCATTGCCCAAAACCCATTGCCATTTTATGCCAAAGGCAAAAACTGGACCCCATGAACCTGGTGGTACCATGAAAATTTTGGGGCTTATTTTTATTTTGGTTGTCAAGAAGAAGCCAAGTATCAGGGACTATTTATTTCACAGCACCCCCTTTACTGGACAATAATCCCCAAGGTTCGTTTTGAGGCTGTACTCAGATTATTTTAATGACAGTAGCTGCTGCCCACTCCCAGATGACCCAAATTTTGACTGGCTTTATGGAAGAAGACCATTTATTCAATGTTATTCCCAAACTTTTCTTCTATCTTAAACCCCTCCAACAAAATATTTTTGTAGATGAGTCCATTGTTAGCAGTGTGGACTAGGATGCTTGGGGATCACCAGTGGAGTGCATTCTCGGAGCCCATTCTGCAGCTAGTATACATCACTGCACATACTACATATCTGCCTTCTGCCTCGTCCTGAAAATCAATCCCAGGCCTGCTAGTTGTAAGGGCCCACAGGGGGTTTCCCTTGCTGCCCTATGGGCTAATCCAAGCCTGCTTGTTAATTATAAATGAAAGCTCCTTTTAAACAGTATATTCCAAACAAAAGGGCCAAGTACAGTGTGAAAACGTACAAATTGTGTAAAAGTGATACCTGGTACACACATTTTAAAATTTAAGGGTAAAGATTCCAAAATTGGTCTAACGGAAGGTCTCCCCCCCTTTTTCTAGAAGTCAACACAAAAATTGTACATCCTTTTCTTGGCAAAGGTTATTTATAGTAGACAAATTCTACACAAGTGTCTCCTTACTCAAAACCTTTGTGTAAAGAGCCACAATGGCCTATGGCACTGTTTGAAAGAACTAAAGTTTTCTCGAAAACGTTGGTGGGACAGACACTAAGAGTGGACGAGGGTAGGACTGTTCACAGTGAAAAGCTGATACTTGTGAAATATAAGAATAAAAGATGTCCCTGTAATAACAACCATCCGTGATGCCAGCACTAACCTCATCCCTGTACACAGATTCACTTCATAAGTTCTAAAACCTGTATTCATACAGGATCATTATAAATTTATGGGTGGCGTTGACTTGTCTGATCAGATCCTACACGTGTATAGTGCCATGTGCAAGACGAAAGTATTATATAGGAAGTTCTCCATCCGTCTCCCCCAAATCCCCTCTGTAATGTTTTTATCTTGTACAGATCTGAGGTGGTAGGGATACTTTCCTACAGTTCTAGGAAAAAGTAATAAAACTGACTATTTGCTGACAATGAAGAGGGGGAGACCCCAAAAAAGATCCCACACCAGAAGAGATATTAGGAAGTACACGATATATCACTGTTAAACATGCCACCCACAACCTGCACTTTGCAGTAAGAAGTGCTACAAAAGAGATCACTTTTTCAAATTTTTAAATATATTATTTTTCCAACCCATTTCTCTGACTAGCTCTACTGCTCAATCACAAGTTATCTATATTGCTGAACCCCCAAAACCAATTAAATTCTCACTATCCCCCTACATAAATACCATGAGAGGTGCACACACTAAAAAATCTGACTATACTTTGTGGTCTGCGGTTGGAGTAGTACTTAAGGTAATGTATCTCGTGCCGGTTGCAAAGGTGGATGAGAAAAAATAAAATACAGGAAAGCTAGATTTCCTCAGCTTTTTGGGGGTTTTTTTTTGCGGAGGTTTATGATCATTTTATTTTCTGGGCTACAGTTTTTTTGGGGAATGGTGGGTAGGTTGGTAGTGGGTTTTACCATTCCATCTCCCGCTTCTGCAGGATTTCCTGCTTGACCTCTCTAGTGGCACAAGCTGTGTCTATAATATTGGACACTGAAATGGCTTTTATGTAGAAAAACTGCAATTTTCTCTGTGCATTAAGTTTTGGACAACCACTTAGGGCTGAAGATACTCAGCATAGTACAAAGTGAATTCCTTCAGGGGGTGTCGTTTCCAAAATGGGGTCACTTCTGGGAGAGGAGGGGTTAAAATGCACTGACATTAGTGGGGTGGGGATTTGCAAATGCAGAATGGTGCCCTAAAACTATTTTAGCAAAATATGTTCTTCAACAGCCAAATAGTCTTCATTCTTTCTGAGCCCTGCAGTGTACTTAAAAAGTAGTTTATGAACACAACTGGGATATTGCTGTACTCAGCACAAATTACACAACAGATCTTTGGTTGCTTTTTAACTTGTGTTTATTGTGTAAATGTTAAGTTACACCTACATTTTATTGGAGGAATCTTTTTTTTAATTTTCACAGTCCAGAATAACTCTGTGAGACATCTGCGGGGGTCAAAATACACCCTTAATTATTCGAGGGTTGTTGCTTCCAAAATGGGATCACTTCGGGAAGGTAAGACCTGTTCTGAATCAGGGAAATGCTTTGCAAATACAACATGATACCCAAAAAGAATTTCAACAAAATTTGCGCTTCAGAACACAAAGAGTGCTTTTTCCCTTCTAAGCCCTGCCATATGTGCAAACAGCAATTTCTTACCGCATGTGAAATACTGTTCTACCCACAAGGAACTGCAGACTGCAGGGTTGTTTTTAATCCTATATTACTAGTGAAAATTGAAATTGTTTAGAATAAATGGAATTTTTTACAGCCTAAGGATAAAAAAAATCATACAACACACCTGTGGAAATAATATTGCTCACTGCATTCCTAACTTAATTCCTTAAAGGGGAGGGGGGGGGGAGGTGTCGAACTCAAATTTGCAGTGGGCCAAAATTAAAAAATAAATTAAAAAGTTGTAGGCCAGCCTTGATATTTATTGAAAAAATATCTACACTCGATTAAGTTTTTCCTTCTCATCAGATATAACGATGAACCTTTTCTTAAGGAAAATACTGCTTATCCCCTTTTGTGTTGCTCCGGCACGACAGAACACTGTTTTTTCCATTAAGTGATTTTCTTCCCATTGCCTTATGTCCTGGCATGCTATTAGGGCCAGAGAAAGTCTGGTACCCACTATATTTGTACTGACTTCAGTCAATTAACTCTCTGTGTTCTGTGGTCTTCACAGTGCTTATCAACTGCTTCATAGCCTTTGGAGTACACTGCTGCCTGCAAAAATGCGGAGGCTGAGAAAGAGCTGGAAGGGTTAAGTGATGAGGTTCCGGTTTCCTCCTGTGAGCTCCTCTCCTCTTATCAGTCCTCCTGCAGTCCAAGTTGTTTCTCCTGCCATGTGGTCCCTTCTCTGCTCTATTGAGGGAGAGAGGCTAATCAGGAGCAGTGAAATGACTGTATTCTGTAGGTTGCTACGATTCTGGCAATACCAAATATGTAGGCTCCTCATTATGTTATACCGTAAAAAAATACAAATATTTTCTATTTATGAAATTTGCGGCAAAGTGTCATTTTCTGCAACCAATAACTTTTTTGTACTTCCACCTATGGACCTGAGTAATGGTGAATTTTTTTGCAGACGGAAGTGTACTTTTTATGATAACATTTTGACGTGTGACTTTTTTTTTACTACTTTTATTCCAATTTTTAGAGGACGTGAAATGACCCAAAAAACCTGTAATTTCTGCGTTTGGAACTTTTTTCTTCTACGGTGTTCAGCATGTGGGATAAATAATGCTATATTTTAATAGATCGGACAATACCAATTTTATGTAAATTTTTTATTTGTAAAACAGCAAAAGGGGGGTGATTTGAAAAAGACTACATCTGTATCTTCTGTAGTGAAGCTCCTTGCTGGGTGTTATTATACTAGCATCATTGTAACAGACGCCTGGGTGCTATAGAGGAGACTGAAAGTATCAGATAAATCCTGTCAGATATGTCCTCAGTATGCTCTGCCTGCTGCAGTGTATGTACAGTGAAAGACTAAGATTAACCCTCAATTTACCAAGGGGGTCCGCGGAGGACCCCACAGTGAAATTTGTAGTGATCCTGCTGTAACTTTAGTGCATAATTTTTGGTTGATTTTTGTCTGCGTCCCGCATATAATTAGACTTCCGTAAAAATGTACACTTGGTATACTACGTTACAAATTTGGATTGTCTTTTTTTTTCTTTTTTTACAGGTTTTGAACATTGCAAAGTTTGAAAAATGTTCCACCAACAAAGCTCAGATGATGACAGATGAGCAACTAGTTGCATTTCTTGGCAGATGTCCAGTGAGGCAGTTCATGAAATCAAAACCAGAAAAATATGGGATCTGGGAAGTTCTGGGCAGCTAGAGACATGAAATTGTCATATTTGTACAACTTTCAAGTCTACACTGGAAAGCTTCCAGGAAATGCACTAGAGAAAAACTTGGAACACCACCTAGCATGTGACTTGATGGAACCACTGTTTGGATCTGGTAGAGGTGTAACTATAGACTATTTATTTATGACCATGCCAACTGCAGAAGTTTTCTTGCAGAAGAACATTACTATTACAGGAACATTGAGAGTAGAAAAGCCTGACATTTCTGCAATGTAAAGACGAATAAGAGTATATAGACTATATTTTATTATTACTGCTGCTGAAATAAACACAATTTTGTGAATAGAGATGAGCGAACCCTAAAAATTTCGAGTTCAACCTCGAATTTTGAGAAGTTCGGTTCGAAGTTCGAGTCGTTCTCGAACCAAACTTCGAATCCCATTAAAGTCAATGAGAGAAGATGTTCTGGTTAATTCTCCTCACCATACAGGTGAGGAGAAGCTCCAATTAGCATCCATATCAGTAAAAATGATATGTGGAGCAACTTAGTGAGGAAAATTTGGCTCTAAGAGTCACAGAAAAAAAATTCACAAGCTAAAATAATTAATTCCTTTTAATGGCTAACTGAATAGATGAGGACTGCATAGCTATAGGAGGTGCAGCACTAGCAGCTGCTACAGGGCCCCTTTGACACATAAGAAGACACCGGTACTGGAAATGGCACATGGTAACTGGCAGGAGCCCCATATAACTTTTTGTACCAGGGCCCAAGAACATGTCATATATGTGATGGCAGAAAGATCATCCCAACGGGTAACATGGAGGTTCAGCTGGCAGGGCCGTAGTTATATGGGTTGCAGTGGTAGCCAGGGCTGTCGTCAGTCATCTATTAACGGTTTCATGGGTCCATGCAGCTAAATCAAATGGGGCCCCCACCCATTACTAGTTCCTATTTTTTTAACATATCACTGGGGCCCTTTTTTTAAAATTTGGGGGCCCCCGGGGGGAATTATTTGCCCTTTGGAAACCCCATGCCCATTTTAAACCATGGGCCTTTTTTCCAAAAACCGGGTGCCCTTCTTATTTTTCAAAGGGGTTTTTTTGGAACACCTCAGGATGAAAGGGGCCCCCGCAGCGACTGCAAAGCGCCGGGGGTCCCAAAAGGGGCAGTATGGGCCCATCCCTCCCTGCCCAGGGGCCCAAATTTTAAAAAGGGGGGCCCAAAAAATCTTTTAAAAATAAAATGGGAAAATAGAAAATGGAGGGGGGCCCCAAAAATTTGATTTTGGCTTAGGGGGCCTAAAAATGTTTAAATAATGACTTACGGCAGACGGGACTGATGTTAATAGATGACAGAAAAAATTTTGTATACAAAAAGAAGGGTTTTTTGGGGACGAAAAGCATAGAAAAAGCAGGAATAAACTTTATTTCCAAAAGGGGGTACACCATCACATTTTTTGTTTTTTTTAATGGAATTTTTTTTCCCACATTTTTCCAAAAACAAAGCCCATTTTTTAAAAGGCCCGGTAAACATCGAAACCGGGGGAAACCCAAAATCGACAAGATCCCGTTTAAATTAAATTTTAAATAAATTCAAACGATCCACTTTCCCTCAGCTGAGCGAAGGTACATTCGAGAAACGCTGCGGGCCGGGGAAAGGAAAAATAAAAAAAGAAAGGCATTTTGAGAAAAGAAAAAAGGCCTTTAAAACCCCAATTTTGGACACCAAAGAATTTGAATGGATCCAGATAAAAGTCCAAAAACAAATCTTTTGACCCTAAAGGAAAGCCCGGGACCATGCTCTGAAGGGGGTTCTAAAAGTGCCCCTTCCGAATGCCCCCCTGGGTTCCCCAAAGGCGTTGGTGATTGGTAAAAACAGATTTTAAAAAATTTAAAAAACCCAGTGGCTATCTGCCACACTGCCGCTGCTGCTGGCAGCTACTTGCCATTCTACTGCTGCCCCACTTTCCCTGCCTTTGGTTTTTTTCCCATTGGACATTAGAATTGAAGAAGATCAACAGTTTGTCTCGGTTGGTCAAGAGCCCGGCCAAAAATTTTCCTGCATTCTACTGTCTTTTTTGAGGGGGTGGAAGGAAAGGGGGCCACTTTTGATTTGAAAACAGGAAACAAGGAGGTTTATCCACCAATAATCCGCTGTTCATTTTTTGAAAATTCCCCCTAATTTTTGGGTCATTTTCCAGGGAATGTACTCCAAGAACTCAGGGTGGTTAATGCTGCCCGGGGAAATCCCCCAAAACCTTGGGTCGAGGGGCACTAACCAGATTTTTTCCTCCGAGATCTGTGCCAACCTTTCCCCACCAAAGGATAATCGGTACCGGGGGTGTCCACCTCTGCCCCCAACACCCCAAAACCACTTCCTGACATGACCAGCCCCAAAGGGGCCCAAACTAGTGTCACCCCCCCTACACTGTGAGCTTAAACCCTTTTACCCTTTCACCCCCCGTGCCCTCGAACCACCATCTAAAAGAAGCCCCAATAAAATTTGGGGAAAACCCCAGTCCGGGCCCTTTTCCCAACATTCGCGACAGTAAGGCTCTGTGTCCGTTTTCCTCCTCCTCCTCACTCCCGGGCCCTGCCCCCGAAGAAAAATAATCTTGTTCAAGTAAAAATATACCACAAAAATGGTAAAGCTGACAATCCTAGCCCCCCCTTGACTAACCGTTTGGGGGCCCGTTTTTCAAAACTGTCAAGGATTTTTTTGGCAGAGCCTTTATTTTTGCCTCCTCTCTTTTGGCCCAAATTAACCAAAGGTCCGCACCACTGGGCTCTTTAGGCCAGTGACACTTAAAATACTGCAAAAAATGGAAATTACGCTGCTGCCACAATCGCGGGAGCGTGGAGGGGGAAATTTCCAGCGTGTTTCCTTGTCAACAATGAGAAAAGTTAAACATGGGGGCCCCAAGATAACATTTCAACGCTGCCACCCGGGGCCGAAGCGGGTGCAACGCCAAAGGGTGAGCTAAGACCCCGGGGCCTTTTTCCTTTCAGCAGACAGTTAAGCCCCCGGGAAAGCTTTGAAAAATTTTTTTGCAAACCGGGTTAAAGGACATGGGGCCAAAGGAAAAGGAAAGGTAAAAAAGTTTTAACCATAAAAAAGGGGCCCAAAAGGAAAATTTCTCCCATTTTTGGCACCCCCCACTTTGCCTGACCCCCGGGTTTTTAAACACCCGGGCCCACGGCCCCGGGAAACAGCACCTTGACCTGTAATTTTTGAACCCCTCCAAGACAGTTTAAGTTTCAAAAACCCCCCTTTTTTCTTTTTGGGGCACTGATGGTACCCTTAAAGGGTTGGGGATCTGGCCCTCTGCTCCATTCCACAGGGGGAAGAGTTCCGCCGAGCCCGGCCCCAATCCCCAAAAGAGGCCGGGCCCATCCACCCAACTCCCCCCGGAAAAAGTTGGGGTAATTTTCCTAAAACGCATGGGAAAAAAAAAAACGCCCCAAAAGCGGGGCCGGGTTTTTTTTTCTAAATGCGGGCCCGGGGTTTTTTTTGTCCCCCCGCTTTGAACAAAAAACCGGGGGGTCGCTTCTTTTTTTTCCCCCTGAAATCCCCCCATAAAAATTTGTATTGTAGGGGAAAACCCGGCAAAAAAAACGGAAGCGCGGGGTATTATACAACATGTTGAAAAAAATACACCGGAAAACCGAAACACAAGAAAGGGGAAAAGAACAAACTGTGGAATTTCCCAGCTTGTTTTTTCCCCTTTTTCCTTTCTAGGGGGGCCACAGGAACGATCCGGAAATTTTTTCGGCGCGATTTAAAAAAAAAACTAAAACCCGCCGAAGAAACGGATTTTTTTTCTTGTGCAGTTTTAAGACAAGCCAAACCCCCCCCTTGACCGTTTTACTGGGTCCATTTGTCGGGTGAGGGAGGCCCTTTGGAGGACACAGATGCACCCCAACAGCCAACGTGGCGGGCCAGGGCAGGGAAAAAATTTTTTGACAAAAAAATGCCTGCTTTTCCCTCTGAAAAATTTGGGGGCATTTTTTAGGCCATGATGGGGGCGGGAAACCCATCTGTGCCACCACGGAAAGGAAACCCTTTTTTTTTGGTTTTTGGGAATGGTTTTCGGAAAGCTTTTCCCTTCTGCCCCACACCTGAAACCCCCAGAAGGCGGGTGGTGGACGGGCCTCTGTACCTTTCAGGCCCAGACAGTGGAAAGTGGACTGTTTTTCTGGTGGGGAACCCGGCCGACAGTGCGGGAAACGGGTGTTTCCCGATACTTCCTCCACATTCGGAAAGGAAAGGCGGCCGGGGGGCATGAAACCGTTCAAACTTTTGGGTTGGGAAAAATTTTCAAAAATTTCTTTCCTCTACTGAGGGCGTTAAAAAACAAAACCGGCTTTTTAACCCAGTGGGCCCGAATCTGAGGGTTTTAAACCCCAAAAAGACCCTGGTTACCCCCAACCCCCACCCCCCCCCCTCTTAAACGGTGAAAACCTAGTAGGGGGTTCCCGTTTGCCCACCATTTTAAAAAAAGGCTCTTGGGTTTAAAATCAGGGGGCCCTTGAAATGCCCCGCCCTCCCCTTGCTAAAGGGGCCGGGACCATTTTGACACTCCCCCAAAAACACCTTCTCCTCCACAAAATGATACACTCGCCAAAACCCGGGCTGCTCAAAAAGACTTTTGCATCCACAACGCATCATCATCACGGGGTGCCCTTCCTTTTCCTGACAGCCAAAGCGCTCAACCCCTGCGGGCTAAACCACGGGCACGCGGGGACAAGCTGACTCCCCTTGAATTCCGGGGCCAACGGGCCAGTTTTCCTTCCCCCTCTGGGGGGCCCCAACAGCGATTGGGGCGTCAACCCAAAAAAATCATCCTTTTTTGGCCTTTTTGATTTTTTGAAATGCCTTTTTGGACCCCAACCGCTTTTGTGTAAAAACCAAAAGACTCTTGATGGATTAGGGGATTATCTAGAGCGGTCCTGTTTATTGGGAGGGTAAAATTTGGGCCCCTTCAGGTTGGCCCGATAAAGATAAAATTTGGGGCCCTTGATTTAGAGAAAAGGAGGTAAAACGCTGGATGAAGGGTTGTTTAACCACTGAAAAATTTGGATTTGCGCCGATTTTCCCATAAAAAAGACAAAAACGGGGAAAACCGCCCCAACCCGATAAACAGGCCCGAGGGTTCCCTCAACTGACGAAGTCTCGTTTTGTTTTTTGTCCAAGCACGGGGAAGGAGAAAACCTTGTCTCGAACCTCTTTCCCGCACCCCCCATAATTTTCCCCTTTTACCCCCCCCTTACCACCCTATTTTTGCTCCATATTTAAAAAAATTTAAAAATATTAAAAAGGTAAAAAATTTTTTCACAGTCCCCTTTATTAAAAGAACTGTACCCCAAAATTTGTAAATCAACAGTGTTCTTGAATGCCAAATACTTTGCAACGGGCCCAAATGGAATTATAAACAGAATTTTTTTTTTTAAAGCAGGGGCCCAAAAAAAAAACCCCCAACCCAAACCTCCATAACAAAGTTTTTGGGGCCCGTTTCCCTAAACTACCCTTCCCCCCCCCCCCTGAGTAATCTAATAATTTTTTTCCTGGGCAAAGTCACTTTTAAAGTTTTTTTATTTTTTTTCCCCGGGCGTGAAAAACACCCAGACAAAAAGGAAACAGTGGTTCACCCTACAAAAGAGAAAGCTGGAAAGGGGCAAACGGACAGGAAATAAAAGTAAACACATAATAGGGGAAAGGGTGATTTTTAGCAGCCAATGAGATCCCTAAAAACCTCAACTGGTGCATTTTTTAACCCCCCCTTTTCCCCCTTGCCCCTACACTGATTTCTGGGCTGCCAAAACGAAGGAAGCAGCTGAAAAAAGGCGCCGAACCCTGTGCTGAACCCAAAATTTTTAACCCCGAATTTGTTCAAAAAAAATTTGGTTTGGCGGGGGTTCAGAAAAACCGAAAAAGTTTCTTTGTAAAACCCAAAAACCAAATATTGCCAAAATATAGTTTCAGAAAAAAAAAAAAAAAAAAAAGGCCCAAATTTTGAGTTTCACCACAACAAACAAAAAAAACAAAAATAAAAACCAAAGGTTCTCGATGCCCCAACTTGGAAAACAATGTTTGAATGCCCGGGGGCTTGGTAAGGGTTGTAGAACCGCCATGCCCAGCTGCCCTGCACTTTTTTGGGTACTTCCACAAAAGGGAAAATCATTACCCCAATTAGATTTTCCAAACAAAAACAAATTAAAAATTAAAACCTTTTTAAAACCGGAAAAAATTTTTTAAAAAAAAGGGCCCTCCGATTTTGATAATTACATATATTTGAAAAAAAGAAATTAAAAAGGGCCCCTCTCCCTAAAAACTTTAAAATTTTTTTTAGAGTTTGTTTTGGGGCAATGAGTACCCTTTGGGGCCTTATTAAAAAGGGTAAAAAATTTTGGGGATATTTAAAGACCATTTTTGCCTTTTAAGATTGGAAAATTTACACCAATTTTAGGTTAGGGAAACCTAAAGTCTTTTTTTTATTGAAAAAACCACCTATTTTATATTTTTGGTTTGTTTGCGGGCATGTTTGATAAGTCAGAACCATCTTTCTGAAATTATAAAAAATGCCCTTTAAATTGATTACTGCAACAGCGGGGATCCAAAATTTTACAAAACCTTTTTTTACAATAAACTACGGGAAAAGAAAAACGGCAACTTGGTAATCCACCTACCCTAGTATTGGAAAAGACTTTTCCCCCTTAGGGAAGGACTGCCCCGCCAGAAAGGGGTTTTTTCCAAATTTTCCCACGGGTTTTTTCAACTCCCGAAGTAGATTGTGAATATTAAACCGCCTGGCAAGGGCCAAAAATTGCCTAAAAGGGACCGGGTTCCCCAAGGTTTCCCCAAACTTTTGAATGCAAAATTGGGTTTTTTAAAGGGGCCCGAATGAAAAGGACCACGGGGAAACCCCACTAAAACAGTGAAGATTTTAACCAAAACAAAATTGGATTTTTATTTTTTTTTTTAAAAAAAATTAAAATGAAGTTAAAAACGTCAAAGTAAACCCTTTTGAGCCTGCCCCCATTTTTCTCTTTAAACTTTGAGTCCGGGGTAAAAGTAAACATTTAAGGCAGAAGCCTCATAGATAAATGTTGGTATCCTCTCAAACCCAAAAAGACAACAATCTAACCATTCCCCGTTCAAAAAAAAAAAGCAGTAAATTTGACTTTAGGGTAAGGGACATTGGAAGCACAAAAAAATTTCCCCAAGGCAGCACACTTTTAAAAAAAAAATGTCTGGCCAAAGTACAGCACATTCATACTTTTGGAAAAAAATGCATAAAGTCACTGCTACGGGGGTTTTTCTCAAAAGCCCCCTTTTTCCCCTTTCCCATAGTACCTGTAATTATTTTTTTAAAATTGACTGGTTTGAAAACAAAGTTTTTATCCTTACATAGGTTCGGAAAAACACCTGACTATTAAAGGGGGTTGGGAAACAAAACTTTATTTTAAACAACAAACCTGAGATCTTTTAAAAATAGCGGGGCCCAAACTTCAAAAGTTTTGCTTTCCCATCATTTTCCCCTGGTTTAAAAGGGGCCCAAACACTAAATGTAAACTGTTACAAATGGTCTGACTTGACATTTTTTTGGTTGCCTCTTACCCCCCCAAAAAAAAACGTGCCCGGAGTTTTTGGGCATTCATCATCTGGTTCCGCAGAGCATTGTTCACAATGAAGCGATCATCAGTGTGTGATGTAGCCAAAGGACATCCACTCTTTTGCCTTTGTGACTTTTTTAGTCTGTTGTACCCTGCTGATGATATGCTGACACTGTAAGCTCAGTGCTCACTTCCGTCTGAGAGCATTCTGCTTGAAGCCTTGCAACTGCAAAGTACTGTTCATCAATTATAAAGTGTTGTCTTGGTCACATGCTGTCAAAATGTGAGCAGCGTGATGAGTACTCTTTAACGCCCAATTCAAATTGATCCCCTAAATTTATTGGGTGATTCAGGGATCAAACACCTATTGGGAATTTTGCCATTAAGCTCCTTGTTTGAGATCAGAAAGCTGTGCAAGAAATACTGAAACAGTTGGACATGTGCATTCTTAGTGCATTTAAATCATTTTTCAAGAAAACATATGTTCATCCTGAAATTTCAGACAAAAACCAAATATCCCAAAGTTTTCTTGAGTATAGTGAAGTGTATACTTTATTAGAGCTGAGCTGCAATATCATGCCTAATGTGTACAAGTATGGCACAGTTTCTGGCTAACAGCAGTATTAGGCTGGGTTTACACACCACATTATAGCATGGGGTTTTTTGTGTTGCTCAACTGCATCATAAATGCATGCCGCAAATAGATGCATTTTTAAATGCAGATACTTTTGTTATTTACGAATTTTGAACACAGGAGAAATTTGCATTTGTTAAGAAACACTTGTTCTGTTGATTTTATATTTGATGCAATTAAGAAATGCAACAAAATCGGCAAGGTTGTTCTAATCCTGTCCAATTCAATTTTACATCCACCAAGCATGCTATAACATGGGAGTTTGAGGCTAACATTTCCAACTGTATGGTGTACAAGTGCATACATTCAGAGACTTTCTACTGAAAATTCTTCACATGCCCCAGCACTTCTAGCTCAGGTGGGAGTTTTTCACAAAGGGAAAAATATCCAAATAGACCACAAAATCCGGCAAAATAGGTGTTTTTTTTGTTTTAAACTCCCCTGCTCACTCGCTTATTTTTTAAATTTCAATAAAAGACAGTAAACAAATTTATATTCCTTGGATGTGCTGGTCCATTTGGATATTTTTTCCTTTGTTCGTTTGCATTACAGGATTGGTAGCCCCCAAACCCAAAGCCCTTTTAAGGGAGAAAAGTTCTTTACTTTGGGTGATATTTAAAATTAAGTGGTGAGTATTTAGAGATCAGAGATGCAGTAACAGGTTAGCTGTGCCTCCTCAGTTTTCAAGCTTTGCAATGTCCGCTAGAGACATTCAATAATCCACAACTGACCCATGGTGATATTTTTAATAGCTTACCCTTATTTGAAAGATTAGAGTTTTGCTATAAATTTCCATTTATACGCCATAACTATTACTGTATAAACCAGTGCTGCACTACAATTTTATAAATATAACCTTAGCACAGCTAATTTCGGAAATCTTTACAAGGGTGTGGTTTTTATCCGGAAACACTGCAATGGTGGCGGGCATGCATCTTTAAGGGCTCCCCCCGGGGTTTTCATTGAATTTAGCATTTTTTAAATTATGTTTTCCTACCAGGGCTGCGGGTTTTTTTTTTGGTTTAAGGCAGTTTGAAAAAGTTCGGCCATTACTTCAAAAATTTTTTGGGAGCTTTTTTAAAAAATTTTTTTTGACCAGGGGGCCAAAAAAGGGATTTTTACAGGAAAAAAAAGGGGCCCCATGGGTTTTTTTCATTAAAAATTTTTCCCCAAAAATTAAAAACCTTTTTTTGTCCCTTTTTTTGTTTTTTAGTAAAAAACCCTTTTCTTTCTGAAACAATTTTAAAAGCCCCCCCCAAAAAAAGTTTTTTTTTAAAATGGAGAAAAAAAAAAAAATGAAGGAGCCCCCACTTTTAATTTTGTTTCCTCGGCTTTTATTAGCCACTTTACCCATATTCTATGGTTAAACAGCCAACAGCTTTCTCTGGGTGCTTTCGAAAGGGGCATCCATGTGGTTGGTACCCGTGCTTTCTTGTATAGATTTGGCACAGCTTTCAAGAACACTTCATGCTTTATGAACAGGGTTGGAACACTGAGAACTCCTATAGCATCAAATTTCACATGTTATTACAGCGCCATTAACCAATACCTGGGAATTTAAAACAAATTTATTGAAACTTTCCGAGAAGCTTTCTATTGTAGGACCGGGCCAATCCAGGGCTATAGAATCTGCACCTCTTTCACTCTCAAAAGTGGAGACTGGGTGTAGGGACAAATATGCTACCCATAGAAGTGAGTGGAGAAAGATGCAGACATGTGCAGCCACCTCACAGGGGGCTTAGTCCCAGATTATATTTTTTTTGATGACCCCAGCAGCGTTTGAATACATTTCAGATTCTGTAGTAGAGAGAATTTTAAAGTGTGTTCACACATTGTAGAAAAAAAATTCAATTTTTCCACAGCACTTGTATGATTTCTAAAACAATTCTGAATCATGTGAAACACACAAAGTGGTATAAATTTCTTATTTGGGTGCAATATTTAAAAAACCCGTTCCCCAACTTACCGCTACCAGGGGTATTTAGTAATTGGGGTTTTTTTATAGTTTTTTTATCCTGCTTTCACAGAAAGAAGCGAATATCCCCTTAGCTTTTTGTATACTTGTTTTCATACCACAGATTTGCTTCCCACTGCATTTTTTTTTTCAATCTGTTGCCAGCCACCTGTTTCATTTATTTTCTATATAATCAGGCTCTGATGCCACTTTATGGCTTGACTGCATTTTCTGCATGGATTTTAAAAACACAAGAACAGAAGAGATCTGTGGTTATGCTTCATTGAAAGGTAAAGGTAACCTCCCTCTTTCCATCCACTTCGCACCTTCTTTTGTGCAAATATTGTAGAGAAAAAAAAAAAAAAGGATGGAAAAGCACTTATGAATTTACACAATTCCCTGTTGCAGCTGCTGTATTGCTGTATCCAAGGACAGGATGCTGCCGCCACAGCAACAAGTACTGTGCTACAGCCTCTAGCAACAAAGACATTTAACCCAAAGTGGTCCAGAAAAGCCCCCAGTATCTTACTCTGTGCTATGAAATACAGGAGAAACCAACAGACGGTTAATCCATCCACCGAAGACTAGGAGGCTGCTTTTCTTTCCTTCATGTGAAGTTTTTTTTTTTTCTGCAGCTAGTTGCCATGCCAGCAAACCATTTGTTGAAAGTGGCAGTATTGTTTGGTGTAATTCAGAAAACGACAAAGCTATTGTGTTCCAGGACACCCCCTCTACTTTTTTTTAAATTACTCTATTTTTTTTTGGGCACAGATCTACAGCTGACCATACTGCAAACCATTGGCTACCAAAACTGTATTTAAAGGAGTTGTCTCCCCACAGGGTTTCAAAGAATCGACAATGAAAAGAAATTCCTGTCATTTCCGGGTTCAGACTAATTTGCATAAGCTCCGTGCTTGTCAGCAAAGCCCCGGGTTTTTCAATTAATTAGATTAGATTATTTCTCAAACTACTCACGGGACTTCTTATCTGATCCCCAAAACAAAACCCCAATTACAGACTGTTTTACTTGAGAAAAATCAAGCTTTTTACTGTCTGGGCAGCACAGGCATGACACACTCTGACCTTTGTGACTCACTCTTGTTATCTCATAGAAAAAAACACCCCCGGGAATTTTTTTAAAAGGTCATTACGAGGGAACTGAAATAGCCATGGAGGTAATAAAATTACTTGTATCTTTTAAAGGGGGAAAACAGAAAACAATGCAATAATTTTGGAAAATTTCTTTTATTTTGTGTTCCTAAATTTGAAAGCTATTCTTTGTAGCGAGAAAACCCCCTTTAAGCTTTTTTTTCAGGTTTTATGTAAAATGTATTCAATTGTATAACTACAAAAGTTCATCCGCTTTACAGTATGCAATAATATGGCACAATACCGAGCATTATACCAGTATGTAGCACGATACATGTATGAGGCAAACAACCGAGGACAGTAAAGCAACTACTGTATGGAAAATGCATACACTCAGGGTATGTTCACACAGCGTTTTTGAATACGATTTTGGATCCGAAAATCGCATCCAAAAAAATGTAACTCGTTTTGGATCCAACCGCGTGTGTTTTTGGGAAAATCAGCAGGATCACCCCCTTTTACTTTATTAAAAAGGGCCCGGTGGGGTCTTTCAGCCCAAAGGGAATTACAGGGCCAATTTTTGGGAAAAAGACCCAAAAGATGGTTTCCGAAAAAAACCTTTAAAAAAACAACAATTGACGAAACTCATGGGGAAACGCCGATCCCGGTTTTACATTGCGAGCAGTTCAAATCAGTGTCTAGATCGGGGCATCCTCAAACTGCGTCCCCCCGGGCTGGGGGAAAACTACAACTCCCCATCATGTTTAAAATATAACTAAAACCAGTGGAAATGATGGGATTTGTATTTTCCCCAAAGCTGGGGGCCCCCGGGAATTTTTGGGGAAATGCTGGTCTAGAAAACCCAAAACAGGCATCAAAAAGGGGGTATCTCCCAACACGGGCCCCCAAAAACCCGTTTTTAAACCCCAAATTTAAATCCCAAATTTCATAAAACGGAGGTATTTTGAGGTAACCCCCCTGCCCAAAATTGAAAAAATGAAAATCTGATCGGCTGGGTCCCCAAGGGATAAGAGCAGGGAAAAACCCTAAAGCGATTAAAATGGGTTTTGTAGGGTTTAAAAAATTAAGGCGGAAACTTGTAAAAAAACTCATTTCAATTCCGCTTTTTTCTTTTAAAGGAAAACCCAGTAGGAGGGGGTTATCAAAAAATTTTGAAAAGCTGTTTTTGTATGACATTTTTTTACAAAAAAGGCCTGTGGGTACTGTTTCAAAAACCACCCCAAATTTTGGCCCTTTTTTTAAACCCACAAAAAGTAAATTTCATCTAAACACCCCCCCCAAAACAAGTAAAATAAAATTTTTGTAGCATCAATGCAAAAAAATGCATTTTTTACAAGGGGAAATTTAGCCACACACTTCATTTTTTCGGGGCCATTACTTTAGGTAGAAAAAAAAAAAAATTTATTTAAACAGTGATGGAAACCCATTATTTGCAGCAATCCCCCTAAATCCCGAAATAAAACCGTGTAAACCCCGGGTTTTTACACCCAACGTATTCAGTTTAGACAATTTTTTAAATTGTGGTGAAGCCCCCCGTTGGGAATAAAGTCCGGAAATGGGAAACCGTGGGGGGGCTATGCCCAACCCCAAACCGGGGTGAAGTAGTTTTTAAACAATTTTCCCAAAAAAAATTTCAGAAGTTCTACTTTTCTAGAACTCGAACATTTTACTTTTTCCTTTGATTTAAAGGTTAAAAACCCAAAAACCTCAAAAGCTTTTTTCCCCCTTTTTCCCTTTTTAATGGTATTTTTTAAAAAATTTTTTATTTAAGTTCGTTTCGCAGTTTGCGTTTTGCAATAAATAAGGCCCTTTAAATGTTTTTTAAATGGGCCTAAAATTGTAAGTTTTTGGGAAAGGAAACCCTTTGCAAAAAAACCATTGTTTTAAGGCCATTTTGGGTCCAAAAAAGTTTTATCCCACCAAAAAAATTTAATTTTTATACTAATGCAAATAGTTGACATCCCAGGGGGTACATTTAAATTTCTTTATGTTAGGCCCTAAAAATTTTTGGAAAGGGGTTTTTTTTTGAAAGCAAAACATTTTTGGGAAACCCCTGGGAAAAACCCTTTTTGAAGCGGAAATTTTTTTTGGTATGGGCTCTCAAAAAAAATTTAATTTTAAAGGGGAATTATATATTTTAATTTTCCTTTCCGTTTATTTGTTTCTAATTGGAAACTGCCACCCATGGGGCCCGGGTGACTGCAGGACATGCTGAAACATATGTGGGTCAAGAAAGAGAGACTTAACAACTAAGGCAACATCTACACAGCAATGAGAAAATGCTGTCCAAAAGCAGGTGACATTTTCACATCATTGGATCGTGGAATGCGGTCAGATTTCGGTTTCCTGGCGGCCCAGTAGATTGGGGCTATAGGAATCCAATGGCAGACCGGTGAAATACACATGTTCTGTATTCCGCTGGATAATTTTAGGTTTAAAAAAACCCCCTTAAAAAAAACCATGCTAAGTAGATACAACACCGATGGTTTTCTATGGGGGGGGGCGGGCTTTCCCCCCCCTCCCATTCCAGGGAGTACAAAGTGACCAGCGCAAAACTCCAGAAAAAACGATGTAAATGCGGCAATAAATGTACGCATTTTCAGTACTCCGTGAAATTTTCCCTTTCGATTTTTCAAAATTCCTTGTTTAAATTTTTTTTCACTTATGTATTTGATTTATTGTGGGGTTTCTGACACTGGTTAGGCATTTTTCCTTTTTTTCCTTTTTATAGTTTATTTTTTACAAAAACGTGTATTTTTTTGTGCCTTTGTATTTGATTTCTTTGCCATCACATTGGTCTATATTAACGTTAATCTTATATTAACTTGATCATGATTTAGTGCCCACTGTTTGTTTCTAGTTGTCCTTTATGGGGCCCTTTGGGTTTTGAATATACATTGCTAATAAAAATTTTATTTAAAATATAATATATTATATATAAATATATATATATTTTTATAAAATTTTAAAACACACACAAACAAAATATACATAAACACACACCTCTACTATATATGGTTTTTTTTTTTTTTTTTTTTAAAACTAGGATGATTTTTTTTTTGGTCTTCCATTCAAGAATTTTTGTAGCTTAACAAAGATATTCAGGTTCACACAGAGTGTTTCGGTCCGTTTTTTGGGCAGATTCATTTTTAGAACCGCCTGAAACCCTGTGCCCAGGACAGCAAATAAAATCGGGCCATTTTTTTTCTTCGGGGTCCCAAATCGGGCCCCAAAAAAAACCACAGTACGACGATGTTAAAATGCTGTCAAATTTCCGATGGCATTTTAACTTAAGCTGTGTAGACATGGCCTTATAAATATGGCTGCAGTTTGTGTGTTTGTTTAAAAACACACACACACAACACACACACACAAGAACAGTACTCCAAATGAATCAGCTTCATGTGGTTTGCTTTGAATTTAGACTTTAACCACAAGTCCAACAATATAAATAAGCGAGTCATGGCACTCCAAAAATCAGAGGAACTTCAGTGGTTTGTTATTCCATGCACAAGCATTGTTTCAGCTCCCAGCATAGATAAATACACACTGAATTGCATGTGGTTTGGATCACTACTAAAAGTTGAATGTGGCTTACAAGGTGCAAAAGAAGGCTGGGGACCTGTGTTATAGATAATGAAGGTAGAAGTTGAACCCCCCCAAAAAATAGTAGATAAAAGTTGAACTTTTTGGTAATACAGGAGTACAATTTTAATGATTTTATCTGCATTTGTGGAGTTTTACAAGATATTTTCTTTTTATCTTTTTTTCTTTTTTACACAATTTTAAGCCAGAAATATAGAACATCCAACCAATTGAGGAAAAAAGTTAAATACATCAATAGAATTAACAAAAAAAAAAAAAAATTTAATCTTTTACAATTTGTTTCTTAATCGATTAACCAGGTTACATACCTTTCACAATAAAATACATGTTCAGCTGTTACATTACATTTTAAAGGAACATACAGGAATTTGTTATAAAATATTTTAATCTTATTTATTCACTGCTCAACGACCAGATTAATCTTTCAAATCCTTTATCTAAGCAAAAAGAAATCATGCGCTGAGCAGTGAAGCCTCTACCTTTACAACCTACTTAAATCAGCTACACACATTCTGAATACAAGACTAAAAAGGCACCAACAGTACAAAGCAAGTACAAAGCTCTTTTAGTAATCTGTTAAGAGTGTTTGTATATGGACAACACAAAAGGCAATGAGGGAAGAGGGGTACGGGAGGGTGAAGAAAAAAAGTTCTAAAGATTGGTTGCATTTTAGTTACAAATTTTCAGCAAATGCCCTTTATGCAAGGAAAAAAATATAGAATGGCTACAGTATGAGCAACAGGGAAAAAAGAAAACTAACACTGGTGCATGTTATTGCAGGATATTTTTTTTTTATGGAAACAAGAGCAGATCTGAAGGCAGTAGGTGAAGTGCATTTGTAGTGAGAAACCTCCAAAAGGGGAAGCAGCAAGCGTTTTTTGGCCATTCAGTTGAATTATGCAATACTAAAAATTGGAATGAAATACATTTTTGCCAAAAATAAAATTTAAAGATGGTGAAAATGAAATTTCTCATGAATTTAGGCAACAGATTGAAGACTTTAAAACAATTCAGCAATAACATTGTGCTCCCAAAAGCATAAAGTCACATGTAAATTTATGGAAAATTTTCGAATGTTTTTCAAATGCTTACGAAATTTGTCAGCATGCCTCTTAATATAATATGGCTTCTACTTTCCCTGATGCAAATTGCATGACTGAATGATCAATGCATTTATGAAGGGGAAAACTTGCTAGTGCATAGTACATTTCTTTCCCTGTTTAATGCGGTTTATGCAAAACAAACTTTTTGTTTTAAATTAATTTCTTGAAATATTTGGTGTCGCAATAGGGTTGCAGGGGTGGAGGTGTTGGGACGTTATGTGGAAGAAATGTTTAAAGACTCATTTTTATAGATCTGATCATCAAAACCGTTTTATAAAGTATTATGTTCTTTTAATTATAGGCATGATACAGAAACATTGACGGCAGAGAACTAGTTAATATCAAAAAGAATTACTGGTTAATACCTGCAGTGAAGTATGGCTAATGGTTCCCTCAAATATTAAAAGAATGAGAAGAGTTTAGTTCTGCCAAACCAACATTACAGCAAAGCCATCCCTTTTTCGTTTAAAGTAAAATATGTCAAGCTCCGTTTTTTCACCACCTTCCAAATACAGCAGACTACCTTAGTAGCACAAATGTTTAATAAAACATAGCATCTTATCTAACAAGCATTATGAGAGATAAGAAGGACAAAAAGGAGCGGGTAAACGTATTCACCAAGTTAATGTGAAACCTATACAAAACCCACATCACAGAAATAGACCAACTAAGCAAACAAAAAAATATATATAAAATAAAATGATGCTTTTTCCCAATTTATTTTCAAATACAAGTGCAATTTTCGCTCATTTCCTAGGCAGTTCAGACAAGTCACTAGAATTTTTGCTAGAGAGGGAAGGTCACAGGATAATTCATTATTATACAATTTAGAGGTAAGAGATCTTGTTTCAACCAGTCGTATGCATGTGGCACTTAGACAATCTTTGCACAGAAAAGCTTAACAGTCATGCGAGGGCACGGTCATCTTAAACAAGGCAAGTCGTTCACCACAGAGTAGTGAGGAAAGAGGAGGAGGCACTGCACAGCGACAAAACATCTAGTAAACTCCACGGAATACAACTCCAGGAACAAATACCAGAGAGGAGAGAAAGTAATGGTTACAGTTCAAAAAGAGTTTAGTGCTTGCTTGATTGCTGCTCATTGTGAGGCTGGGAACAAGTAAACCGTCAGGACTTGGTGCAGTTATCTGGTAGTAAACCAGGACTACAATGGTCTTAACCTGTAACATGAGCAATACACTGCATCGTTTGGTAAGGACTGCTGTGTTCCTCAAGTTGTATAGATCTATATAAAGGAGGGAGGACTAATGCAAGTGTCTCAACAGTCAAGGAGCACGGCACCATTCGAAAGAGCACTAGCATGCTGCTTCACTGGAAAAATCTGAAGCTTTATATGTCAATCCTCAAATCTGAAAGCTAATCTTTCCAGAATTTCAGGAGCAGATTATGTTTCTCCCCTGTGTAAATGCAACTTCCTCAAACTGATCCATACATGAAAAGCCAGTGCGTGGCACATAGTTACCACGTTAGAGATTAATATTCACATATTATATATCTATATATGGTATATTGCAGTAGCTCTTCATCGCCATGATTTGAAATTGATCTATAAAGTGTACGTGTGTGTCGTTCATATATATATATATATATATATAATATATATATATATATATATTATATATATATATATATATATATATTCCCTCAAGCACGTAAATGGTTAAAATTGCTTAGACAGCTCAAAGTGCTGAAGAAAACCAGAGACTATAGTCATTTCCAACAGGTTGCCAAAGCTTTCATTACAACTGTGTAAAATGATATGTGTAAGTAATAGGGGCTTTCAAAAGACATAAAGTGCCCAGAGTAATTACTTTCCCAAGGAAAAAAAAAAAAAAAAGGAAAAAAAGGAAAACAAAAATACACAAAAATAATGCCAGTTACCACAGTCATCAGTAACGTGGGATTAGACACAATATGTAAAGCCCATGAAAGTACACAATTTGTCCACTTAACAAGAGGGAAAGAAATCATTGTAAAAAAAAAATAAAATAAAAAAAAAATAATATACAAGCAGTTAGTTAAGGTATCAGCGAAATTGCTGCTGCACCATACTGCAACTGGGCTTTACAAAAGGAGTGTCAAGAATACTTCTCCAGACTTAAAGAATTCATCATAAGCATAAAAAGCCACAACTACCAGGAACCGCCCTCCTTAATGGCTCAAAGGAGTTAGACTGGACAAGCTGAGATGGGTCACAGGACATGGCCAAGGAGGAAGAACTATCAAGAACACAGATGTCTGAGTGCGAAGTCCTTCACAGCCTTTCCCTTTAAAATAAGAACAAAAAAAAATCAACACGTTAATTAGGAAGAACCAAATCAAGTCATCAGGCCTTATGTATTAGAATTATCTACTAGTAACATTGCCTTTGCTGCTTAAAAGAACCAAATCAGAGCTCAGCTTACATTTCTTATACTGCTTTGGAAAACATAACTGAATGCTGATTGGTTGCTTTGGGCAACAAAGACGTTCACACAGCATTTTTGGATATGATTTTGGATCCGTGTTGGATCCTAAAATCGAATCCAAAAGCGTAGCGTCGATTGCAGCTGCGTGTTTGGATGCAGCAGGATCACACCCGTGTATAGTTTACTATAGGGCTCCAGCTGCTTCTTTTGGACCAAGAATTGTCATGTAATTAGTGGAACGGATAAGAAAGACGCAGTGAGACACGTATCGGCAATCGCCCATGTGAACACCGATACACGTTTTACATCGCAAGCAGTGTAAAAATCACACTGCTCTTTGTTAGATGCGTGTTTGGGTCCATCTAGATAGATCAGTGTTCCCCAACTCCAGTCCTCAGGACCCACCAACAGGTCATATTTTCAGGATTTCCCACAGAATGCACTGACAATAATGATATCACCTGTGCAGAATGCACTGACAATGATATCACCGGTGCAATGCTAAGGAAAGGTAGAAAACATGACCTGTTGGTGGGCCTTGAGGACTGGAGTTGGGGACCTCTGGTCTAGATGGACCCAAACACATCTAAAAGCGTATGTTCACATGGACCCAACACGCCGTGTGAATATATCCTTATTGTTAATGTTTTGATAAAGGATACCCACTGTGCCTGAAAAACGCAACTCAATTTTCAAGTTCTAGAACAGATAGCAATAATAAAGGGGCTGTAATAACCACAATTGATCAAAAACATATGAGCATAGTCATTTAGAGGAGATTAGAGCAAAACAATTTCAAAGGGGTTGTCTTATTTTATAAACCCAATTGTCATACGCAATACTATTAATTCTGAGCTAACAGGAAGGAATTCTCCACTTAGGACTCTTATCTTTTGGCTAAAGCACACAGTTCGGGTATGTTCACACGGCTTATTGGGGCGCAATACGCTGGGTGTTTTGGAAGCACGCGCTGATCAGCACGTACTCCCAAAGCACAGAAGGGGGGTGCAGGAGCTCCATCAACATGCACAGTCAGTGGCGCGTAAGCGCCACAAACAATTCACATGTCACTTCTCTCCCCGAGCGTACGATATGATCGTATTGTACGCCTGGGGAGACTAGGCATGATTCATAGTTCTCCATGACCGCTATGAATGACCGTAATTGTGGCGCGTGTATAAAGCGCAATACGCAGCGAAATTACGCTTACAAATGAGCCCTGTGAACATACCCTTACAGTGTGTGTCTCACTCTGGAACACCTTTCACGGCGATATTAAAAAGACAAGTCACTGATCTGAACATGTGTAATGCTTAAAGGGTTGTGTCCAGTGAAAAACATTTTACATTTCTTCCATATTTCAGCACTTTCGTAAAGTACTTTGTCACGGTTTGCAAGCAAGCGCTGCAAACTGATGTCAGCTAATGGCACAAGACCCCAACAGCCAATAAGCAGCTGCAGGCGCAACGCCCCATTTTAAGACTGTCAGAGTGATGACCGCACAGAGCTGTATGTGAAGTTTATTTTTTAACCAGGTCGTTTATCTGCTTCCCGAAAAGGCACATTTTTAATTTTCTTTAGTACAAGTGGGTTTGAATGTATAAGGGTACGTCCACACAGCAGTGGTAAAATGCCGGCCGGATTTTGTAATCTTTGATTTGTTTAATGTAAAAACTGTAAAAAAAAGGCAGTTTCTCATTTAACAGCAAAAATTGCAATATAATACGTTTTGTAATTGTGTCACTTTTCTGTCAGACATATAGGGCATGTTCACATGATTATTGTATGGGCGTATAGCGGCATGTACTGTATGCGCCGCTATATGCCCGCTGCTTCAGAGATTCTGAAGCCCTCACTGACATTCATTCTCCCCAGCGCGGATTTACCGGGAAGAATTGACATTTCAGTTCTCTCCCCGGGCGTGTATTGTGCGCTGGGGGAAAGAGCAGGTAATCCTAGTTCTCAATGACAGCTATGAATTACCGTAATGTCGGCCCATACTTCAGGCATATTGAAGCACAATTATGCGCCGAAGTACGAACCGACATTACTCCGTGTGAACACACACTTTTGTAGTCTGCATATATGTATATACAGCACGGTACACAATGATCAGGAAGGCAGGAATGATAAGATACCATCATTGTCTTCTCAGTGAAGAGCCCGGCCAACACCCACAGCTGGCGCTCTACCTGCAGAGCCACAACTGGTGTGGAGCTGAACCTTCATGCAGAAATAAACGATCATGGCCCCGATGTAAGCTATGTGCGGTCCTCAAGCAGTTGGCAGCAGTATACTAAAATAAAATTAGCCATTAACCAGACACCATCTTTTAACCCCTTCCCGACATTGGACGTATGCATATGCCCTAGCAGGAAGTGACTTCTCGTAAATGGACGTATGCATACGTTCTGGCGATCACGCGGGCGAGCCACGCACGATCGCGACATGGGACCAGCGGTAAATTACTGCTGGCTTCATGCCGCTTCAGCTCCGGCCACGGGTGTTTAACCCCTTAACTCCAACGATCAATTAAGATCGTCGGAGCTAAGTCGCAGGTAGGAGCCCCTCCTGTCTGCTCCTCGGTGCGCTGCTGCATGTTAGTGCAGCAACGATCTCCTACCAGACAGCCCCGGGAACTGAAAGTCACTTCCCGGAGCAGTCTGACTGACCGTTGTCATGGCGACCAGTGGGAGCAGTCTGACTGACCGTTGTCATGGCGACCAGTGCACAGCAACAGTGCTATGCACTGGCCTGCCTTCTAACAGCAACCTTCAGAAGATCTGAAGATTGCTGTTATAAATCCCCTATGGGGAAAGTTAAAAAAAGTAAAAAGATAAAAAAAGTAAAAAAAAAAAAAGTGAAAAAAGTAAAAGAAACAAAAAATAAAATAAAAACACGTACATCGCCCCTTTTCCCCCTTTACAGATGCCAAACGGCGCAAAAAAGACCAAAAATAAATAAAGTACCCATATTTGGTATCACCGCGTGCGTAATGACCTGTCCTATAAGGCCATGTTCACACGGCTTAAAATGGGCCGTATTTCGGTCCGTAATTACGCGCCTTAGGCCGTGTTCACACGGCTTATTCCCGACGGATTTGTGCGCCGAAATTGAGCGCACAAATCCGCCGTGAATAAGGGGCGGGCCGGAGCGCCGCCCCGCCCCATAGACAATGCATTGTTTACGGCGCGTCCGCGCCGTAAATAATGTGCCATGCCCTTTTTTCTCCCCCCGCGGCGGATTTGCCGAGCAGGGAGGAGCGAACGGAAATCCACTTTTTCTCTATGAGAGCAGTGGATTACCGTAATGACTCCGACGATTGGCCGCCGTATTGAAGCGCAAATCCGCGCCAAATCCGTCGGCAAATAAGCCGTGTGAACGGGGCTTAATGTGCGCAAATTACGTGGCTGAAAACGCCCATTCATTACGGTAATCCACAGTTCTCAGAGAACTATGGATTACGTCTCCTCTCCCCGCCCGGCGAATACGCCGAGGGGGGAGATAATTGACATGTCACTTTCTAGCGGCGTATACGCGCCGCTAGCAGTGATTGTCTATGGGCCGGTGAAGTGCTGGCCCCCCGCACCCTCCCCCGGCCACACGGTGTAACTGCAGGGCGTAATTTCGCCCCGCAGTTAACCCGTGTGAACATAGCCTAAATGTGTCATATTAATTAACCCGTACGGTGAACGCTGTTAAAAAAAACAATTAAAAAAAAAAATAAATCAAAGGAATGCGATTTTTGTTCATCCCGCTGCACATAAAATGGAATAAAAAGCTATCAAAAACTCTTATAAAACACCAAATTTGTACCAATTAAAACGTCAGTTCATCCCGCAAAAAAAAAAAAAGGAAAAAAAAAAAAAAAAGGCGTTACACCTATGTATACGGAAAAATAAAAAATTTATGGCTGTCAGAAGACCGCGATGCATAAAAATTGTTTTACACAATAAAAACACTTTTTTTAAAAGTGCTTCAATATAAAAAAACAAAAAGAAACTATAAATTGGGTATCGCCGTAATCGTATCGACCCACAGAGTAAAGCTAACTTGTCATGGATACTGCACAGTGAGCGCTGTTCAAAATAAAAAACTCCTAGGATTGCAGTATTTGTCACCCTGCCTTCCAAAAAAACAGATTGAAAACTGATCAAAAAGTCTTGTCCCCCAAAAAATGATACCAATAAAAACGTCAACTCATCCCACAAAAAACAAGCCCCTACACAACTCCGTACACAGAAAAATAAAAAGTTATGGCTCTCAGACTGCGACGATGCAAAAACGTGTTTTCCTTTTTAAAAAAGTGTTTTTATTGTGTAAAAGCAGTAAAACATGAAAAAAAATATACAAATTTGGTATCACTAATCGTATCGATCAGCTGAGTAAAGCTAGAATGTCATTTATACCGCACGGTGACCGTTGTAAAAATAAAAAAAACATTACCAGGAATGTTGTATTTTGTTCAAAATGCCTCACAAAAATCTTAATAAAAAGTGATCAAAGCGTCATATGCCCCCCATAATGGTACTAATAAAAACGTCAACTCATCACAAAAAACAAGCCCATAATCAACTCCGTATACAGAAAAATAAAAAAGCTATGGTTGTCAGAATAGGACAACATAAAAACGCAATTTTTTATAGACCTATTTCTATTGTGTAAAAGTAATAAAACTACCGTATATACTCTAGTATAAGCCGACCCGAGTATAAGCCGACCCGAGCATAAGCCGAGGCACCTACTTTTGCCACAAAAAACCGGGAAAGCTTATTAACTCGAGTATAAGCCTAGGGTGGAAAATGCAGCGGCTACTGGTGAATTTTAAAAATAAGAACATATACCAATAAAAATTACATAGGCAGTTTAATGTCCCCCATAGGCTTTAATGTCCCCAAGGCAGATATAGGCTGGTATAGGCAGTTTAATGTTCCCCATAGGCTGGTAAGGCAGTTTATAGTCCCCCTAGGCAGGCTATCGGCAGGTAATGCCACCATAGGCAGGTATAGGTCCTCATAGGCAGGGTATAGGCAGGTATAGGTCATAGGCTGGTATAGGTCCCCCTAGCAGGTATGGGCAGGCTATAGGCAGGTATGGGCCGGCTATACTGTAGGTCTCCCTAGCAGGTGTAGGCAGGTATGGGCAGGCTATAGGTCCCCCTAGCAGGTATAGGAAGGCTATAGGCAGGTACGGGCAGGTAAAGGCAGGCTATAGGCAGGTATAGACAGTGTTTTTAAAAAAAAAAAAACAAAAAAACATTACCTGGCTCCCCGCTGCACCATCTCCCTCGCCGCTCCGCCTCCTCGCTGTACGGCCTCCCGCACGCTCTCCTTCCTCTTGCCGGCACAGGCGGTGATGTCATCAGGCCGCGCACGCAGCGTGATGACACACGCTGCCTGTGCCGGAAACTCCGGACAGCCGCGGGTTTGCGGCCGCCCGGAGTCCACTGCGGAGCACAGAGCGCTCGCTCTCTGCCCCGCAGTGCCATCTCTTCACCTATATTCGCTCCGAAGGAGTTGCATAATAGTGAAGGGATCGCTGACAGTGCCCGGACCACAGCAGCGTCCGGACACACTGCGCTCACTCGGCCTTCAGTTATATGCGCTCCCTGAGGAGCTGCATATAACTGAAGCGTCCCTGTCGGCACTCGGGCCATCGCAGCGCCCGAGTGCCGACAGTGACTCGAGTATAAGCCGAGGTCGCATTTTTCAGCACATTTTTTGTGCTGAAAAACTCGGCTTATACAGTATATAAAATTTATATCATTGTAATTGTACCGACCACATAGTAAAGTTATCCTGTTTTTTTTTATCCCATACGGCGCACATTGTAAGAATGAAGCCCAAAAAAACAATGGCGGAACTGCGTTTTCCCCCCCCCATTTTCATAGCCCAATACTGAAAAAAAAACTATGGAACACCTGTGCGCCCAAAATGCACAGTACAACCCTATATGAGATCCCTGAGGGGTGTTGAATCCAAAATGGGTCAACTTCTGGAAGGTTTCACCTGTTCTGGTACTTTTGGGGGCTTTGCAAATGCGACATGGCCCCACCAAAATCTGCGTGCCAAATAGCGCTCCCTCCCTTGTGCCCCCTGCCATGCGCCCAAACAGCAGTTTACACCCACATGTGGGGTATTGCCGACCTTGGAAGAAATTGCGTGACAAAATTTGATGCTTTTCCAGGATTCCTTATAAAAATGAAACCTTTTCAGCTAAAATTGCAGCTTGTTGGAAGAAAACATTTGTAATTTTCACAGCTTAACACTAAAAAAAAATAATTGTGAGTCACCTGTGGGGTCTATATACTCACTGCACCCATGGATATATTCCTTACGGGGTGTAGTTTCCAATATGGGGTTTATTAAATTTTAACACCTTAGGGCATCTGAAAACCTGAAATGGCGGCGAAATAAAATCTTAATGAAAATGAGACCCCAGTAGGTGCTCCTCCTACTCTGGGGCTTGTGGTTGAGCCAAATCGCGCGTTAGGCCCACATATGGGATATCTCTGAAAATGGCACAGTCTGGGGAATCAATATTAAGTTGCATTTCCCTGATCACATCTACCATGTTCTTGTGAATAATGGATAAAAATGTAAAATCTGCAAAAAAAAAAAAAAAAAAAAGTGAAATTTCAAAATTTCACCTCCACTTTGCTTTAATACCTGTGAAACACCAAATGGGTTAATAAACTTCCTAAATGCTGTTTTGAATACTTTAAGGGGTGTAGTTTCTTAGATGAAGTCATTTATGGGGGTAACATACAGGCCAATCAAAATCACGTTAGAACTGGACTGGTCCCTAAAAAAATGTATATTGCAAATTTTCAGGAAAATTGCTTCTAAATTTCTAAGCCCCCTAATGACGTAAATAAAAAAAAAAACACATTTTAAAAAACGATGCCAACCTACAGTAGACATATGGTTGATGCTAGTTATAAGCTATTTTGAGTGGAATAACCATCTGTCTTACACACAGTAATTTTTGAAGTTTGAAAATGGTTAATTTTTCACATTTTTCACGATTCTTTGATATTTTTCACAAACAAACAAGGACTTTTTGGACCAAAATTTCTTACTATCTTAAAACAATGTGTCACGAGAAAATCTCTGAATCACATGGATAGGTAAAAGTGTCAAAAAGTTATTCTCGCGTACAGTGACATGCCAGAATTAAAAAATGGGCCTCTGTCAGAGGCGCCAAAACTGGCTCCGGCGGTAAAGGGTTAAGAAGCAGCGGGTAATGCAATTTCCGCGACAGGTGTTGTGAACTTCCGTCAAGGAAGACATGAGAAATATTTCAATGTTTTAATGGTAGCAGTTCAGATAACATTTGGGAATAAGGTATAATGCACAGCCACTACTGTTTATGGGCCTTAATTTGTACTGCAAAAAAGAAAGCACACGCTCTTTACCAAAATATTAAAATCACCCATGGCAATCTTAACCATTAAAGGAGTTGTCTCCCCACAGGGTTTCAAAGAATGCATGAAAGAAATTCTCTGTCACTTCCTGGTTCATACTAATTTGCATAAGCTCGGTGCTTGTACAGCTACGTTGTGCTATCAGATGCTAAATTTGATAGATTACTTCTCAAACTACTCCAAGGACTTCTTACGATCCCCAAAAAAAAGCCCTAATTTCAGAGCTGTTTTACTTGAGATAAATCAACTTTTTACTGTCTGGCAGCACAGGACACTGACTGACACTGCAACCTGTTTTGATGACTCACTCTCTGTTATCTCGATTGAACAAACAGCCCCAGAGATTTGTTTACAGGTCAGTTACTGAGGAACTGAAATAGCCATGGAGGTAATAAATTCACTGTATCTCTTTAGGGGAAAAAAGAGGAACAATGCAATAATATTTGGAAAATTCCTTTTTTGTGTTTCCCTACAAAAAGAAAGCCCATTTCCTTTTGATCACCAGGGCAATCACCCATTAAGCTAATTTTCTTGTGCACTGGCTACTAAACCAAAAGATACTACTCATGAATAGAAGAATGTGATTAGCAAAAGTGGTACACTATGTACATTTGAAAAAACTTTAAGGGTATGTTCACATGGCGTTTTTGGATCCGAAAATCGCATTAAAAATGCAGCGTCGATCGGATCCAAAGCACATCCAACACGCAGGTGCGCGTTTGGATGCGTTTTGGCTGCAGCAAGACTGCACCCTATACTTTATAATACGGCTCCTGCTGTGTCTCTCGGATCAAGAATTGACATGTCAATTCTTAGAACGGATCCGAAAGACGCAAGTAATCACTCCTCTAAACATCAATGCATGTTTTGCATTGCAAGCAATGTAAAAATCACACTGCTAATTGCAGGTTTGGTTCCGTTTAGGGTCCGACAGACTGATCCAAACACGCATCTAAAAACGTATGTCCACACGGACTCAAGGCGCCGTGTGAACATACCCTAACACACACGAGATACACAAAGAAAAAAGAAAACACCTTGCAACGTATGCCTCATCAGAATCCATGTTTATGCTTAGAAAGGTAGAAAAAATATGGGACAAAATGCAACTGCCAAGAATGAAAAGGATACTACCCACTCATGGATCATACTGTCATTGAATTTCACATTTGTACATATTTTATTTTTTACCGATGCCAAAGAACAAGACTCGACAGTTGGTGAACAACAAAAAATAAAAAAAAAAAATTTACAGAGCAGAACTGTAGGATTAAAACCATAGCTGCTAATGTTCTGTTTTTAAACATTATAAATATGGCTAGCAGACAACCAGCGTTTGTGGTCACAAGACCACTATGCTCTCTCCCTATAATGGGACATGCAGGGAAGTGGCTGTCTCGGTTTGAGTGAACCTAGAAGGGGGAGCAAGAAAAGAAAAAAAAAAAAAAAAGTTACCTGTATAGAATTCAACAGCTTAGGGCGTGGTAATTTTATTTGCCCTTTGTTCATGTTGTTAAAGGGGAAATTCCTGTGCCAAGAAATGGGAAAGTGCAAGCCATTCCCCCTCCCTCCGAATCTTTTTTTAAAAAAAGGACTATTAGACTGAGGTGTATGTTTCACCATTGACTACCTCTCATGTCTATGGTTTCCTGGCCACCGTGTGCTTTTAGTGGCTGTCAGGAATGCAGTGTCATTAGGATATTGCTTGTGGTCAGGATCTCTGGTACACACAACACATGCGCTGTTCATCCCGACCCCAACACAATCTCTGCAAGTATTTTAGAACTGATCTAGGGCATATGCAGCAGTCCTGTAACCACGCAGCACTGTTTGAATGAAGCTGCCTTCCGATGCCTTTATGTAGTGTTTCGATAGTATCAGGTACAGGCTAGCATCGTGCTGTGGTCACTGCAGTGACACTTGCCTGGGCCATCCTGCTGTTTGAAATTGTACACATTCCTTCTTCCCATCAAAAAAGCAGTGCAAGAAAATAATTTGGACATGGTGAGACAACTTAGACATTCTGACTACCCCCTAAAGTGTAAAACCTAGATTTATGCTGCCCATGCTGTCTTTTTGCCTGCAATCTACATAGGAGCTAACTCCACAGTCAAGGGCACAAAACCCCTTTGCCTTTCTTCCTTTTTACAGTTACACAATTGATCAAGTTGAAAATAAAAATGACACATAGGTCCACTAAGTTAGACATATGTCTACCTTTCATTCTTGTTAAGAGAGAACCTGGCACTACTAGACTTGGCTACATTACTAATAGTACTGTATCCAAAAATGGCCAGTCCAGTTTACGCTGTAATGTAAACCGTTTAAAGTTACAGTTTGATTAAAACCACCTAATGCCACTCACCTGTGGTCATATTACAGTCAGTATCCAGGCTGGAATCTAGCAGTTTCTTCAAAAATTAACTCCTTCAGTGTCTCCTTAGGCAAGTCATCTAGCTCCATCTCAAACTTAAAGGGGGCTTCTGCAACAGGCTTAACAGAAAAAAGAAAAAATTGTAAACATGTAATTTATCAGATCAGGGGTTGTACTTACCACAACACTAACAGAAAACAATGCTACACAGTTTGCAATTCATTTAACAAAACAATAAACACACCACATTGAATATACACATAATTAAAACTTTCTGTACTATAAATTTAATTCATTTGTAATGCTACCAACTTCCACAGTGGGGTACAAATTAATTGAAAAAACAAACAAACAAAAACACAGGTATACCAGCTGAGTGGTTTACTAATCGGAAATACAGAATACTAAAAGTGGTATTCTCCCCATACTGCATCAGCTGTGCTTTTACACCTATTTTCACAGAAACAAATATATTCATTGTGCTAGTAAAAGGTGGAAAAATTACCTTTATACCTAGACAGGTGCTAAGTGAAATTTAAACCATTTGCTCCAAATAAAGATATAAAAACCTGTTTATTTTCTGGAAGCATGGATCGGTGGTCCTAATTCCTTCTGCTCTTAAAGGGAACCTGTCACAAAGGTTGTGCCCCCCTTGCTGAGGGCAGCACAAGCTAGTGTCAGACCTGCTGTTCCAGCACTGTGTCCCTTATTCTGTAAGATGCTGTAGTTTAAAAGCATTTACCCCTCAAATCTTATTCATGAGCAGGTGTTAGCTCCACCCACCAAAGGCTAGCTCCGCCCACTGACAGTTATTCACGGTTCCACCTATTCAAAGTAAGAGGTTTGTCAGTTGAGGTGGGCGTGGCTAGACTCAGGTGGCCGGGGTTTGAAAAAACACACTCTGAAGGACTCTTCGAATGACTCCTCTGGCTGAAAATTGCAGATTTGAGCATTAAATACACGAAAACTGCAGCATCTTACAGAATAAGGGACACATCTCTGGAAACCGCAGTTCTGACACTTGCTTGTTCTGTCTTCTGCCAGGGGGGCTAAAACTATGTGACAGGTTCTCTTTAAGCAATAGCATTTCACGTATTAACAAAAAAAGGGAAATCCGCTTGCACTCAATTGGTAAAAGATGTAAAAGGCCGCCTTGGACATGAAATAAAGCACATTTTTTAATCTTTTACCAATTGTCGTGCAAACGGATTCTCCTTTTTGTATTATAATATACATACAGTACACACACTATATAATAAATATATATATATATATATTATATATATATATATATATATATATATATATTATATATATATATATATATATAATATAATAACACATATCACATATATATATAATATATACACACACAACACACACACACACACACACAGGAATTGAAGAAAAACTATTGAATGAAGATTTCTCAAAAGGCCCAATCGCTCATAGTCATTTGGATCTATACACATGGTATGAGGGCCTTACAACTCTCAATCTGCTTAACTGGTATATGTGCATTGTGTTTTCGGTCATCTAAATGAGGGCAGTGCATGAGGACGTCCAATGTGAACCAAATAATAGTTGAAAGGTCCTACCATCTATTGAAAATCTCTCAATGCTAGGATATGTGCACACATTTGTGTGACCCATGTGCCACTACAGTGGTTTTGCTAAGGTTTCCTTAGGAGCAGGCCCAAACATAACCAACTGACAAAGAGAATGTATCTAAGAGGGTGGTGGGGAGAGGGTAACTGGCAGGAAAGCAGCCACTACACCAAGCCTTTTTTATTGTAGTAAAAGTTGAAGGATCTTTGAAAGTATGTTGCCTGCTCTAAAAGAATCTAATATGGTACTGATGACTAATTCAAAGAAACTCCATTACAGAGCTTCAAGAAATAAATGAAGATCCTATAAAGGAAACTGCTAGCCTGCTGTAGAATTGTGCATTACCTTCTACTTACTGTAGTTGCAGATAAGCAGACAGTGAAGGTTTAAGACACAGGCATCTCATCGAGCTTTGGAATGATGATCAGAAAACTTGAGAATAGCATCTGGTTGTGATTCAGAACCACCCACTCACAGACTGTTACTGGTAGCAACTCAGAATGCCATGAACTGTCCGATCGTATTCACCAGTGACTTGCTAAGAAGTGCTAGCTGGATGGTGTTTACTCCACGCCACCAACTCCTAAATAATAATACTGTCCAAAAGCCGTAATCCTTATGGTAGCCAACCATGCTTTGTTTGCATAGTGGCTAACATCCTGAGAAGTTTCGAGAATTGTCAGACAGTCATCCAGAAATATTTGATACATTGGCTGTATAGCGATTGTGATGTCCAAACAATCGTATATTTATCACCACCCAATAATCTGTCAGTGTACATGAACCTGAATTTTTCACTACTAGTCAAATTCTCTAATAGGTTCCTTGTATAGTAGGCAATATCTATAAGCTATGATATGCACAAGTTATATATTGCACATTGATGCAATTACAAAATTTTTATAAACTAAACCTGCGAATTTTGGTTGATTTACAGAAAATACTTTTAGAGGATAAAATAAATCATACCTCATCACTTGGGTCATAATACTGCTCCAAATAAGGATGGGCCAGAGCTGCCTCTACTTCAATTCTTTTGTGAGGGTTGAAGGTCAACATCTTGTCCAACAAATCAAGGGCTGAAACAAGTAGAAATAACCTTAGGCGTGGAAGAACACCCCTTATTAATAGGAATCCTTAGTGGCATTCCCGTTTCACCAATTAGCTTTAAACATGTAGGCAAAGGTAAATAGAGACTTACCATATACACTGCTGTTCTGCTCCTAACTTGGAATCAGATCTGATCTCCTGTTTTTGTACACAAGCTACCACCTCTCCCCTTGCACCGTTACTTATCTGAAAGACTGGAGCTGGTTTACCTTTCTTACTAACAAGCTTTAACAAAATTAGAGCTCTGAAGCCTTGTGCACTACAGTTTACAAACCTTTAACATTCGTGTCACCAACAGGACCAGATAGAAATAGTAGCGATAACATGCTAAATCACTGCTGTAGACCCACTCACAGCCTGACCAAGACGTGTGAGCCTAAACCTGGCTGTGGCTCTGTGAAACAGCATAGTGAGAACATCCCTTTAAAGATACCATTATGGCAAAAAAGAGAGATACAGCGCAGGAAACAAGTAGATCCGTTAAGTGAAAACTCATGTCATAATCCATATATCTTTATGGTCCATGACACAGTCATTACTGAAAAGAAAACTCTTACAGTGGCTGACAAAATTCCTATTAATAGAGGGTGACCACCTTTGGGAGGGGTCCATTTTTAGGACAGACTTCTTAATCAAAGCTACTATGGAAAAGTGAAAGCCAAGTTGTGAATTGTTGCTATAGGCAACAAAGCGTTTTACTACTAGAAAGGTTTGATATGAGGCCTAGTATTGCTATTCTGCTAAAAGTACTTGACGGGCCTTGACCACTATTTTCACAAAGTCCCTCAAACTTATTTAAATCACTTAATTTAGAAAATGACGTTTTCCTAAAATGACATGCAGCTAATGACTTATAATAGAGGTTACAATTCTAAGAAAAGCTCAGTTTGAACCCTTTCCATATATATAAATTTCCAGGCACTTCAATGTGGAAAGGTGGGTATGGGAGCTGTGCCCCCACATCACTGTAGCAGCCAGGTTGTGATATAATGACCACAGCTTCACAGGGTGCCAAATAGTCCCATGAAATGAATGGGAATGGAATGGCCTACTACAGAAGCCAAACACATTGCCAAAAGTACAAAATTATCAGTGAAAATGTTAAATAAATTTACAAACGCTTTACTCTGTAGATACGCTGGTATAGAGGCTTCTTCAATAACAAGCTAACAAAATGATCACATTATTTAAAGGGGAGTTTCCACGAAGCACAGTCATGACTCCGCTAACTGCAAGCAGACTATGCACGAGAATGAGCAGCTAGGCGCTTGCAGCCATCCTCATTCACTTCCATGGGAGATTTGAATATAGCAGAGTGTGTGCGCGCGCCCTTTGCTATATTCTGAAGCTCCCATACAAGTGAATCCAAGTGCCACCCTCATTCCTATGCACAGACTGCTCGCGGCTAGCTAAACTGGGCTTCATGGGAAAACCCCTTCAACTCGCACAGTAAGCACTGCAATAAAAAGAAAAAATAGCCGAGAGCCTGAAAGTCATTTACGACCAAAGATAGAGTAAATTAGGTAAAAAACAAAAAAACATTTTTGCTTAATCGCCACAGCTTCTTATACAAATGTATGCATAACTGCATAATTGTTTTCAATTTCACAGCCCAATCCTAAAAACATCTGTAAAAGACATGTGAGGTCCAAACGCCCACTACACCCCTAGATAAATTCCTTAAGGGATAGTTTCCAAAATGGGGGCATTCTGGAGATCTTTATGTTCCGGTACTCAAGGTTTAAGCAAAGCCTGTGTTTAAATCAAGTCATATACTTGGGCTATTGTGATATTTCAGGATATTTCTAGAAACTCCAGAACCAAATGAATGTTTCCTTCTTAAGACCACCAATATAGTTTTACTCATAAAATGAGCACCCAGTACCTTTTTTTTTTCCTTGCCATTTGTAATAGTCTGCTGGTTGATTTTGTTTTTTTCATTCAATTTATGATTATGGGGGCAGCCATCTTGCCTGAGCTGCCTGTAACAGCATTTAGAGAGATACTTTACAGCGGCTTCATGGACATAGGAGCCTGTAAAAGGAGCAGACCCACTGACTTGTAAAGGGGAGGTTTCTAGACCGGCTCTGTGAACTGGGAAGATATCACCGTGTAGGCAAAGGGAGAGCTGTGACCATCTCCTATTGTGAATGGTGGATCTATTCACATTGGTCGCCTTTCAGTGTAAGGCCTCGTTCACACGGCTTATTTCAGAACGTATTTAAATCGGATTGCCGATCGTAAATACGTTGTGAAAACAGTTGAAAATCAGTTGCAAATAAGTGGCAACAAGTTTGGCAGGTATTTGTAACCGATTTCCCGACGGATTCACCATCTCCATTCATTGTAGGTGGTGAATCCGTCCGTAAATGACATGCACGTTGTTTTTCCGTCCGGATTGCCGTCATCAATCCGCGGCGGCAATCCGGCACGGAAATACGCGTCGTGTGAACGACGAGCCGTATTTTCTATTGAAATCAATAGAAAATGGGCTGTTACTTATTTCTGACTGATTTGCCAACGGATTGACGATAGTCAATCCGTCGGCAAATCCGCCGTGTGAACGAGGCCTAACCCTTCCTGTGCTAATAATGAAGAGGCTGCTGAAAAGTTCTCTACAGAACAGGAAGTGTCAGACTATAGTAAGGCTTATGGGCCAAAGTGAAAACTAGGATTTTTTAAAGATACGGATTGTGATATGTTCTTTAAACATACTTGCTTCTAAAGGCCATGTTTGAACTGACTACCAGTAAAACAAAAACGAGAGAAAAAAAATTTAAAACCTTCAGTAAGCAGCATATAAAATTTTACAGTGGTCTTCTTTACAATATGTGGTGGTAGACATTCAATTTACCTTTGGGGTCTGCATTTGGGAAGAGTCTATTCCAGGGCACCTTATTTTTGTGTGGCAGTGAAAGCAAGTAGTTTCTAGCTTTCAAATTTATTATACAGTTCAGATCCTCTTGAGAAGGCGATCCGAGAATGCCTGCAAAAACAGAGGTATTTAAATAAAAGGCTAAACGAAAATACTTTTGGCATAACTTTATTGCATGGTTTTTGTATCTGGCTTTACCGAGAATATGATTAAGTTGATCAAGGTAATGCTTCCCTGGAAATATTGGCCGATTAGAAAGCATTTCTGCGAGAATGCAGCCAACAGACCAGATATCAATTGACTTGGTATATCCCTAAAAAGAAGCAAACAAAACAATTCTGAGAACAAAGTACAGGCCTTTTTAAAGTAGTAACTACCAGGGCAAATGGGGCATAAATCTATAAATATTGAAAAAAATATATATACATTTAAGGTTCTAGTAAACCACTTTCCATGATTTTGGTCAGCATATATCCTTTATGTTGAAATTCAGCATAGACACTATACAACAACAAACACTCATAACATGGAAGTTATATAAGTTCTGGACAAAGGTGCTCCTAACTTTAAAATCAAGGTGCAGCCTATATGTTATAACTCCACACTCGTTGAGCTAGTAATTTACACAAGAGACTTGTCAAACTGGTTTTAAAAGTAATGTAAAAAACAAATAAAACCTACCTTGGAATTTAACATTATTTCTGGAGCTCGGTACCAACGCGTAGCCACATATTCTGTCAAGAAACCAGTATGGTCATGGTCTGGGTCTGCAACACGTGCCAATCCAAAATCACAGATCTGTTCATTAAAAAATGATGTAAATTCATTCAGCACAAAAAGATTATAGGAAAGTTTACACAATTCTTAATAAAAACTATTAAATCCAATTTTGATTCAACTGAGGATACCATTACTTCTATTAAAATTCAATCACTGCCTTAATTTTACAATGGGCAAGACATCTGCTATAATCAACATGTCAAAACTATGATAGTATATACCGATTATATGGACAGACCACCTCCAAAACCCCAAGTGATAGCTATAAAACAGACATTCACATATCCTTGGAGGATTGGGTTCCCCATTCTAGATGTTAGTCTCCTATAGGCACCCTCAGCAGAAAGGAGTTGAACAGAGTAATAGTTGAACATGAAGACTGCCTGATCCATGCAGTTGCATGAGAGAGACAGACTGTAGACAAATATTTGCTTGCAGGGTTCCTTTTCCCACTTATTTTGGGATTATTGAATTTATTTTTATCTTATGTATTTAAACCCCTTTTCAGATGTACAGCACCCTGGAATTAACTGCCCTCAAAGAAATAATAAATTACAGGGCATTCTAACTGGTCTTTAATAAACTAAGGCTATGTTCACAGGGTGTAATTTCTGCTCGCATTTCGTGTCATATTTGCGCTCTAATACGAGCGAGATGCGCGCCGAAATTACAGTAATCCACAGTTCTCAAAGAGAACTATGGATTACGCCTCCTCTCCCCGGCGTACAATACGAGCATATTGCACGCCCAGGGAGATAAGCGACATGTCAATTACTTACGGCGAATACGCACTGCGAGTAACGAATGTCAATGGGGCTGGCGTGCCACAAGACCTCCCCCCCCCCTCCCCTGCGGGAGTACGTGCGTACTAGCGTGAGCTCCCGAAAGACACGATGTACTGCGGCGGGTACTATACGCGCTGCAATACATCGTGTGAACATATCCTAAGACTATTAGCCCCAATGTTGCTTTAACAGGTGGTAACCCTTATGACAGTTTATGGGGCCGGTGGGCTCCCCCCCCCCCCATTGTCGCTGATCAGCGCGACTCGCAAACACCTGGCGTAATTGCGGGGCGTACTGTACTCCCTGCAATTACGCTGTGTGAACACAGCCTAAAAATCATGAGAAGAGACGGTCTACATAAAGTCAGTATAATTATAAAACTTGCAAGACAAAACTGACTGCAAAATATAGGTGTATAAAACACAACATACCTTGAGATCACAGGTAGTGTTAAGAAGCAAGTTTGATGGTTTAAGATCGCGATGTAAAACATTGGCTGAGTGAATGTACTTCAGGCCTCTCAGAATTTGGTACAGAAAATAACAAATGTGGTCATTGCTAAGGTGCTGGGTCTTCAGGAGCTTGTACAGATCAGTTTCCATAAGATCCTGAACAATGTACCTGTAGAGGTTTATGTAAGGTAAACGGCACCTTTTTCTTCAACAATCATATAAATGAAATAACAGGATAAAAATGGCTAAACACAATAGACACTGTAATATCAAATATAGTGCTACCTCAACATACAATATTTTTTTTATTTCAGGACGGTCATTGCATGTTGAAACCATAACTATGGAAAACTGGTAACAGGTTCTGAGGCCCCAAAATGTGATCCAATATAATGCAAAATGAAGATTAAAGAAAGTGAAGATAACTAATCCAGATAAAGCAAGTCCTTACATATATCAGCCAGAAACAGCTATTGGAAGCTGGAGATCACTTTCTATATTGAGGACAGGAGCTTCTTTGGGTATATACTAGTGTATAAACTGAGTTTTTCAGCACATTTTTTGTGCTGAAAAAGCCCTTCTTGGCTCATATTCGAGTCAGCCGTCAGTGTCCGGGCGCTGCCATGGCCCGGGTGGCGATCTCTTCAGCTGCATGCACCTCCTCTGGGAGCACATACAGCTGACGATGCTGTCTGCTCCGCAATAGTGAGCGCTCCCTACTCTGAAGAAAACTCCGGAAGGCCGCAAGGAGACCTGCAGCCTACCGGCGGCGTGCTATGTCATCACACTGCCTGAAGACATCACACCCCCTGTGTCGGGAAGACAGGAGAGTACTGGTATTATTTATTTTTTTTAAACCCTGCCTATAGGGGACACTTACCTGAGTGCAATATAAATAAATAGGCTTCTACTATATACGGTAATTTATATATAATGTACCAGAAAAAAAAAAAATTGGGCCACCCTCACATGGCACATGTGAAGAGCAGTACAGGACATGTAGTACCGCACTGTACTGTGGAGAACCACTACCAGACCACCAATCACTGCATGCACTTCACTAACCGGTGTTTTACAAGTAAAATGTTAATGATAATCTGCGCTCCAAAAGCAAAACAGTGGTCCGTCCCTTGTACGCCCTGCACCCAAACAGCAGTTTACACCAACGTATAAGATACAGCCATACTTGGAAGAAATTCAATTACAAATTTTAGAGTGCTTTTCTTTTTCCAGGTCTCATTTTCAGCTAAATCTATATATTACTGGAAAACATTTTCTTTTTCGCAGCCTAATGATTTAAAAAAAAAAAAAAAAAAAAAAAAAAAAAAACACCCGTGGAGTCAATATACTCACTATGCCACTACGCCCCTGGGTATATTCTTTAAGGGATGACATTTCTGAAATGGTCTCTTTAGAGGTGTTTGTTAAGTTTTAGCACTTTAGGGTGTCCACAAACCTGTAATAGCGCCTAGAGAAAATCCTGATGATCAAATTTCAGTAGGTGCTCCTATTTGAGACTTCTGTGCGCACTAGGGCCACATATAGGATCTCTCTAACTATGGCAATCAGCAGAATCAATATTGATTTGTGTTTCCCTGGTAACATCTGTGTTTCAGTGAGTATTGGATTAAAATTGAGAATCTGTAAAAAGTAAAATTTCATCTCCAATTTCTGTGAAACACCTAGAGTGATCACCAACTTCCTACATGGTGTTTTGAATACTTAACAGGTGCTGTTTCTTAGATGTAGTCATTTATGAAGGTGTCTAACAGGCCCCTCAAAGCCACATCAGAACCAGAATGGTCTCTAAAAAGTGTTACAGGTTTTCCTGTAAACATGAAAAATTGCAACTACATTTATAAAAGACTCCTAATGTAATAAAATATAAAGACAAGTAAAAAAAATCCGGCAACATAAAGTAGACATATGGTAGATGCTAGTTATAAACTATTTTGTGTGGTACAACTGTCTTACACGCAAACATTTTTGTACTGTATCAAATTTCGGAAAAAATTTACCATTTTCAATTTTTATAAACCAGGATTTTATTGACCAAAATTTATTACTAACAAAGCACAATGTGTCATGAGAAAATATCTCAATCACATGGATAGGTAAAAGCATGAAAAAGTTATTCTCACATAAAGTGACATGTTAATTTGAAAAAAAAATAAAATAATGGGGCAGAGGTCCAAACAGCAGTAAAAGCTGCAGACGGTAAGGGGTTAAAGGGATATTCCAAATTCCTAACTTCTGGGTTAGTAGATAGGAACAAGCTAGCGGCAGAGAACAGAAGTGTGACTGCCTACATGCAGAATTTTGGGTTCATTTATAGGGGAGGGCAGAGTACAGCAACATGGGTGTACTTGGCTGAACTAGGAACATCCAATGAAATGAACAGAGAATGCTGGTCTGGTGGGACACCGTCTTTCGTTCCTCAAACACTGTCTGCAGGAGTTACAATCTGCATTGTACTTTAATAAAAATGAATATATTTTGAAATAAAACAATATATCACTGTATGAATGAAGCTGTAGACTCCCCAGTCAGTAAAAATCAGAGAACAAGCCAGATTGATCGATCTCCAGTCACTGCTGCCTTCACATAAGAGATCTACATGGCCATACACCTTCAATTGTTCTAGATTAAGTGCTTGTTTGGCCAATAGCTATTCCTTCTAATTTTCCTTGTACGTACAGGTTCATGTGCCATCAATGAAGTGTTTTCTGGATTTCACTTTGGAATTCAGGGGCAGTTTACTGGCGACTACTAGCCTGCGGTGATGAGCTGCTGAGGACACCAGGTCTGCAGCTATAGCGACCAGTGCTGGCAGCCTATCATGAGAGATCGAACAGGTCTGTAGCTATAGCGACTGGAGGTGCTGATGCAGCCCATTCAAGAGGGGATATCTAGGAATAAGTATGACACTTAAGGGACACATTTTGCAAAGTGTTTTTGAAAAATCTTTAACACAAAAAGCAATCCTTGGAGCCAGACAACCCCTTTAACTTTGGAGAAGAAAGGAACGGAGCATTTAATTACAACATGCCTGATCCTTTTCTGCCCCAACAATTGTCAGCTGAAGAGTCGAGAGGCCCATATATATATATATATATATAATTATATATATATATATATATATATATATATATATATATATATATATATTATATATAATAATACAAATCGCCAAGTCCTGCTGAAATTGGCAGGTTTGTGCTGTTTCACATAGCCTGCTCTTAACAACCAGCTTCAGGCTACCAATTCTTGTTTAGGCTGTGGGTGGTACTGCAGTAGTGATTGACATTTCAGGTGATATTTTCAGCCAAACCTGTTAAAGGGACAATGGTAAAGGAAGAATGGGCACAGGACTAAAACTTTAACCCTTTAAAGCTTTGATCATCAGGAAAAAAAAAACGAGCTCTTATGCTGCTGATAAGACAGCAGGGTGAGATCACCATCCCTGTCAGAGCTGCTAGAGCAGAGAGGTGGTCGGTAACTTAGGATGCTTTCGGTAAACAAGTAGGAGATAAGAAATGCTCTAACTCTAAAATGAAGTAAAATCAAAACAGCAATGTATTTGATAATTATTTTCATTTACCTTTGTCTACATGTTTAATACCCTTAAAACACGTAAGTTGGGCGACTTTAAGGCCATGCCCCCACGGCAAGTTTTTTTCAGCTGGTTCTAGGCTTTGAAAACTGTCTGAAGAACTTTTACATGGACCTTAATGGAAAAATGGATATTCCGCCCGGCGGTTTTTCAGACCGCTGGCGGTCCGAAAAACAGAACATGTTGATTTTTCCGTCTGGTTTGCGGCCGGAAGATGAACATGCCTAGGTGCGGGGGGAGGGGGGGGGCTTTTCTCCGCAAACCGCAGAGAAAAGCCGTCTCCCGGCGGCCATGTGCACGGCACGAAAACAGGACAAATACTGGTCGGATAAACCGACCGGTATTTGCCCTGTGCCGTGTGAACGGCCCCTAAGGGTCTGTTCACCAGGGCTGTGGAGTCGGAGGGTCGGTGTCTATTTTGCAGGAGTCGGGGTCGTCATAAAAGGGACCGACTCCGACTCCCAAAATATATAATAAGTTGGTCCAGTTAGTTCGATGCAGTACAATGAGCAAGAGGAATTGGGTCCTGCCGGTGCTGCTGCCCCATATCTTCAGCCTCATCATATGAGGACTGTAACTGATGACATGGAGCAGGCAAAGCGCTGCCCCAGGGGAAAGATTCTGCCCCCAGGGCAAACCGATTTTAGCAAAATTTTTCACCTGCTTTCAAAGAAGTAGACGATCAACAATTCATCAGACCTGACTATGGCTGAGGCAATTCCTTTATACCCTGACATTGTTAGAGATGTTGCCCCTTTGGTCATCGCTTTGCCCCCAACCCTAGTGTAGAGAGGCCGTTCTGTAGCCTGGAAATCATGAGATCAGATGTGAGGTTATGTATGCAGGATCTGGTGTAGGCATTGCTATTTCTCAGAACAAATTCAGAGACTCCACAAATGTTCCTGCAGTGTTCTGCATATTTAAATTTTTTGGTTGTTCTAAAGTCATATCCAATAAATATATTTTACACTGACAAGCAAAATGGTAACAATGGTATGAACTTGTGACTCCCATATCTCACCATCCACTACAGCTTTGTCTTTAAGGCTACTGTATTTTTTTAAACAGTCTTCTTACGATCTTTTTACTTTAAATTTGACTTGAAAGTATTTCGATCTGCTTAGTTCTGCGATTCTTCCCTGTAACTGCATTGTTGCGTTTTGCCCCTAAAAATCAAATGTTAATTTTTATTATTTTGTTAGTATTTGGGAAATCCACCTTTTGGTTTTCAACACTGCTTGAACCTTCTGGGCTCTGAATCGGTTCAAGAAATCTTGGACCAAAATCCGGGAATCCTCGGCAAAATTCCAAGTTGGGGAGACGGGGCCTAACTTTTTTTTACCCCACAAGTGTTCAAAGATTTAAAACATTAACATTTTGCTTCTCAGTGTCTGTTCTACCTTAAAAAGCTTGATTATTGTATCATTAGGTGATAAAACAGCTCGGGTGTTACCACTTTACTACAGTAAAGTTATCACTTAAACATGCCCGTGTATGGGGGAGTCGGAGTCGGAGGTTTGGGAAATTGAGGAGTCGGGGCTTCGGCTTGCCGACTCCACAGCCCTGATGTTCACACTGTTAAATGTCGGCGTATAGCGGCACGTACTGTGCATTGTTTCTAAAACAAAAGAGCTTTTTAATACTCTATACAATTACCTTAAAACCTTCAACTATAGTACATAGCATGTATAACCATTTCCAAAGAAAATAAAAAAAAAAAAAAAAAAAAAAATTAAAAAAAAAAAAATTATATATATATATATATATGTGTGTGTGTGTGTGTGTTAGCAAATCAAAAAGGATACACATCTTTCAACTGCTCAATGGTTGGTGCTCGAATAATGTCATTGATTCCAATGATGTTCTCATGTCTGAAGCGCAGTAAGATTTTTATCTCCCTCAGGGTTCTCTGGCAGTAGGTCTGGTGCTCGAAGGGGCTGTTTTTCTTGATAGCTACTCGACCTTTGTTCACGTTGTCATATGCAGAACTAGAAAGAAGAAAAAAAAAAAAGGAAAAATTGCTGAAATGCTCACATCCCGCACATTTTAAACAAAGGACATCTACATAAAAAAAACTGATACATTAATGAAGGTTTCCTGGTATACCCTGCCTTTATAAGTGTGTGTGGTGGGGGGGGGGGGGGGGGATCAAGCTATGTAAGAACTCGTAAAAGAAAATGTCACTGCCAAGAACAATGTCTGTCATTCTGTAACGTGATAATTTTCCCCATGATAATTTGTAGACAAGTAATTTTACAGAAGAAAAAGAAGTTTCACATATGCTATACAGGCAGTCCCCGGGGTTACATAACGGGGTAGGGACTTGGTTGGTTTTTGGTTTTTTTTAATTTTAAATTTATTTTTTAATTGAAACATTTTTTTTAGTTTTGGATAGTTTCAGGGAAGGTTTTACATTTGTTTTGCTCTGTCCCTTTTTTAGAAGATTTCACCTAACGTTCTGTATCTCAGTGTGCTGTGGCATGTGGACTTGGTTATCATGGGGCGTTTACTCAGGTTGAATTGTCAGCCCGCCCCTTTAAATCTCCCTTTTTTACTAGGGGGTATGTAATTTGGACGATATAAGTCGGGGACTGCCTGTATAGTCTACAAGCTATCAGTGGAAGAAAGGGTATTCCATTTTTGGAATAACCAAACTGGTTCCCAATTACTACCGTGTCTTGTGACTCCCATCTACTTGACCTACACCGTAGCATGCTGGTCAGAGGTAAGTTTAAGAAGCACCATAATACAGGTTGTTTTACAAAAAATATCAACGAGAAGCAATTCTAATCACTTGACGATTTTGTTACTCAGACTTCTGGCTGCACAGTATCAACTCTTTAGGTAGGTTCACAGGATGTACGCGCCGCAGTACATTGTGCGTTTCGGGAGCTCGCGCTAATACGCGCATACTCCCACTGGCCCCAATGACATTCATTCATTGCGGCGCGTATTCGCTGCAAGAAGTTGTCATGTCACTTATCTCCCTGCGTGTACAACAAGTTTGTATTGTCGGGGTGGGGGGACGAGGCGTTATCCATAGTTCTCTGTGGGAGGAGTAATTGGGTCCCTATTTGCGTTAAGGGTTGCAGGTTTCGTACGTTCACATGGGGTAATTTGGGCGCACATTTTGCCGCAGATGTATTTGTGCTCTAATATGGGCGAGATGCACGCCGAAATTATGGCAATCCGTAGCTCTCACAGAGAACTATGGATTACGCCTCTTCCCTCGCGCATACAATACAATTGTACGCACGTATTAGAGGGAGCTCCCGAAACACACGATTTACTGCGGAGCGTACTGTATGCGCCGCAGTACATCGTGTGAACATACCCTTAGTCTGCATGAGCCACATTAAGGGCATGTCCCCACAGCACGGGTTTCGGCCAGTTTGCGGTTTTTCAGACTGGCCTGAAAAACCGGCGAAAAATTAGCACAATGGTGCTCTATGAAAAACCCGTGCAGCAGTCCCCACTGCACGGGTTTTCCGTCCGGCGGTTTTTCCACCCGCAAAACATTGTGCTAGCACAATCTTGCGTCCAATTTCCGGAGCTAGCCAATGTGAAGGGCTTTTCTCCGCTCATCGCGGAGAAAAGCTGTCCCCCCGCGGCTGTGGGGACGTCCGCAAAACAGGACAAATACCGGCCGGCAAACCGACCGGTATTTGTCCTGTGCCGTGAGAATGCGCCCTAACATTGCCAGCACTACAGATACTCCAGAAAACAGTGCCCGCTTGGATGGTATAAATCCATTTTCATTGGTATGCATCGGTTAAACCAGGAAACGCCACTTGCATACCACTTTCTTCAGCCAAACGGAGGACAACCAGATACTTGAGGCTCAAATTTAGCTCTGAAATATTTGCCTGTTTTGGCTATTAAAATACTGGCTAAATAACTGGTTAAACAGGCTGTCGTTTCTCCTTATAAAAAATGGCCGACTCCTTGTCCAAAAGGAGCCATTTTACCCATACTTCAGAAAAGAAACGCTCACAACTCTAACCCCCATCCCCAGTCTCTAAATTGACTAGTTTGTAATATCTAAAGGTATTTAGACAAGTATCCTCTAAGGTTCTGTTCACATGAATGAATTCAGCACTAAAAACATCAGCACTGAAAGGGTTTCCTTGTCGGAAATTCTATGCTTTTAACAACGTTGAATTTCCGAGACAGATTTTGTGTCCTATACCCAGTAATTGGTGGCCTGGAAAATGCCTCAAAGAACTCACATGTCAATACTTTGCCAGCACTTACAATAAGCGAGTAAAATCAGCGTCATCTGAACAATGCCATTGATTTTACATTGTAATCAATGGGAGGCGGTTTACAGTAGTTTGACCCTTTTTTTGAGGGAGGAGTAAGCAAGAAACCTTTTCCCACAGAAGAATATATCAATCTGCTCAGTTCTTCCTGCCCTAAAACATGGTAGCAGCAGCTCCGCTAGCATGTTCAATGGTATAGGTTTCTTTTTACAATAGTCGTGCAATCATCCTTTTACAGTTTTTTGTTTTGTTTTTTTTTAGATTTCCTTTTTGAAAAAAAAAAAAATGCCTGTACCAAGTGTCAATACTGTGGTATGAACAGAACACTGGCATCAAGTGCATTCTGATCAATTGAGCTCCCACAGCGAACTGCTCTCTAATTACAGGAGCGCAGTAAAATTAGGGATGTGCTTCACATTAAGTAAAACCATTACAAAACATGGAAAATGTCACTACAGATTACTGCCATAAATCCCACCTCTACCACAGTGATGAGGAGGGTCTAACTTAAAGGGGTTGTCTCACTACATTGATTCATCTTACTTCAGTCCTGTTTTCTTGGCTTCACTTTGAATTCAGGGGCGTTTTTACTGGCTTCCACTAGGCTGCAGTAGAAGCCAGGTCTGTAGCTATAGCAACCAGTGCTGACAGCCTATCATGAGAGATTGAACAGGTCTGTAGCTATAGCGACCTAAGGAGCTCATGCAGCCCATATAAGAGGGCATATCTCACAATAGGTAGAACAATATTAATGGACATATATTGCAAAATCACTTGTTTTTGCAAGATCTTCAACATAAAAAGCAATCCTTGTAGCGAGACAACCATTTAACTAACCATATACATTTATATCTCTGGTCTGGATGCAGATTCTGGCATCTATTCACCACTGAATCCATATCAGACTGCAACCAGCTTCATATTGTTTCTAATAGAAAATCTGCATCGCTGTCCACACGACACAGATTTTCAGTGCTGAAGATCTGACATGTCAATTCTTAAAGGGAACCTGTCACATAAGTTGTGCCCCCTTTGCTGAGGGCAGCACAAGCTAGTGTCAGAAATGCTGTTCCCAGCACTGTGCCCCTTATTCTGTAAGATGCAGCAGTTTTAAAGCATTTAACCCTTAAATCTTATTCATGAGCAGGTGTTGCTCCACCCACCAAAGCTAGCCCGCCCACTGAAGTTATTCACATGTTTCTACCTATTCAAAGTAATAGGTTTGTCAGTTGAGGTGGGCGGGGCTAGCCTCCGATTGGCCGGGTTTGAAAAAAAAACTGACTCTTTGAAGGACTCTTCTGGCTGAAAAGTGCAGATTTGAGCATTGAATACATGAAAACTGCAGCATCTTACAGAATAAGGGACAGCGCTGGAAACAGCAGGTCTGACACTAGCTTGTTCTCAGCAAGGGGGGGGTATAATCTATGTGACAGGTTCTCTTTAAGGTGGATTCAGCACTGAATCCTCAGATATTCCATAGAAGCTGAAAATCTGCCTTGGAAATCAACATCAAATCCACGATTAACTGGCGTAGATTACAGGTTTGGATTCCACACCGATTCAGCAACACAATGCAAATCAGCCATGCAAACCTGTTCACACGACGTATTTGTGTGGTATACTTCAGCACGTAATTGCACTGCAATGTGGCCGTACTACGCCCCACAAATACGGTGAAATCATGGCACTCAGATAAACACGCCTGCTGCGTGTACTACCTGGGGAGACAAAAGTGATAGGAGGCCGGTCCATACACTGGCCAGCGCTTTCTTTCAGCAGCAGGCGTATTGCAGCACACACAGGTATGAGCCGCAATGCGCCATGTCAACATACCCATAGAGGGTGTGCACATGAAATCAGGGATACAACATTAAACATACCCAAAAGTAATAAAAAGTTAATTTTAATTAAAAGGGTATTCAACCAAAACATCAAAAGACCTGGCACAAAAAAATGCTGTCCTGAAATCCTAAAACATACAATGTGCTGGAAGTTATGTAATTCTTGGGGTTATAGTCCTTCCAAAAAGGCCAACGTTCAGGGATGAACGTGCATGTACATTTCATTAGCCAACCATGGCCAATGTAACCGTGCCGGTGACCAGTTGATAAATGAGCAAAGACTTGCTTATCAGCTGATTTTTTTTGGGTGCAACTAGCATTGTTTACATTATACAAAAAAATAGGACAGCAGCCTCTCTGTACATTACCAGTATGATCATCACTATGGCTCTGCCATGTCAGTAATCTGGATCTGTAAATTAATCCCATCTGTCCTACATGATTTAACTACAGCTTGTCAGTGTCACAAGGCTGCTCAAGGTCTTTCCTCTCTTTAGCTGCCTTGTGTTCAGGACTATAGACAGCCAAACAGGCCCTGCTCTATAACCTAGGAGTGAGAGCCACACAGTAGTCGAGGGAAAAGTGGAAACAGTGTTTAAAGAGAACCTGTCACATAGATTATGCTCTCCTTGCTGGGGGCAGCACAAGCTAGTGTCAGACCTGCTATTTCCAGCGCTGTGTCCCTTATTCTGTAAGATGCTGGAGTTTTAGAGCATTTACCCCTCAAATCTTATTCATGAGCAGGTGTTAGCCCCGCCCACCAAAGGCTAGCCCCCCGCCCACTGTCCATTATTCACGTTTCTACCTATTCAAAGTAATAGGTTTATCAGTTGAGGTGGGCGTGGCTAGCCTCAGATGGGTGGGGTTTGAAAAAAAAAAATAAAGTGTGACTTTTCTGGCTGAAAACTGCAGATTTGAGCACTAAATAGTCAAAAACTCCAGCATCTTACAGAATAAGGGACAAAGCAGTGGGAACAGCAGGTCTGACACTAGCTTGTGCTGCCCTCAGCAAGGGGGGGCATAATCTATGTGTCAGGTTCTCTTTAAGAGGGAAGGTAGGCGATTAATGGCATAGACAAATGTATCAGAATGGGTCATACTGAAGAGCACAAACTGAGTGTGGCACCACAGCAGGCGACCTATCCAAGAAATTATTAACTTTCATGTTTGCCCACCATTAAACGGGCACGCTCCGCACAAGTCAATAGTATGAAGAAGTACATTTAGAATGAGAGAAAACACATTTTTGTTTCCACTTAGAAGACACTTCCACTCCCACCCTGCCTCCAGCAATGGCCATTCACTCTCAATTTACTGCTAAAATCAATTTTGCCAGCTGCAATGGACTACCCACTCACAGATCAATTCACCTCCTGTACATTGAAGTGTGCGTATGTATAGAAGTGAGGGGTGGAGGGGGATAGAATCAGCTGCTTAAGACCCCAGCTACATATCAATACTGTATAATGCTCCATACTGCTGCTGCTTCTGAGGGTGTGCAGCGGCGCTTCAAGACCGATGTCACTTCCAGTTAAGAGGTAAATCAGAGTTACCACCTGTTAAAGCAACATTGTGGCTAACAGTTCTAATGTTACATTAACTGAACGTGACATTAGACCTGAAGTGACAGGGACGTTAACCAATGAAAGCAAACAAAATTAGGGTCGAGTTTTTTGGGGGGTGGGCAATTTTTCACAAAAATAGGCTCAAGCCAACCCAAACTGCCAAGATTTAGGTTGAATTTGATTTTCACCTGTGCAACACTACACCAACAGTTTATTCTGATCAGTCATTGGAAAAGATACACTTAAGAGGGGTTGTCTACAAAAACGGCAACAACAAAAATCCTCTCGGGCAATTTCTCCACAGCACAGGATAACATTAGGATTTTTAAGCGGATTCTGTAACCAGTGCCCATAGACCACAATAGGAATTCCGAGCTGTAGTCTACGCAGCACGAATTTCATATTGTTCCATTTCTAACCCACTGGATTCCACAGGAATATAGAACATGTTCTATCTTCCAGCAGATTCTAGTACTGCGACGACTAAAATCCGACCGAGTTTCTTGGCGCAAACCCGCTCCATGAGCCGCGGTAGATACGTTAAAACACAGTTTGATTTCTAATGCCATTTTTACATCAGCCGTGTAGACCTAGCCAAATTGATTGTACCTGTCTTTATTAAAGATTCCACAGAACACTGTTATTATATGGAGAATTAAAGATATTCCACTACCTTCATGTTTCTTTGGTCTCAACATTCATCATAAGATCCACTTTTTGCAGTGTCAGAAGTTCTACAGCATCTATTTCCTACAACTTCCAGAATGCATTGCAATCTTAGGTTACGTCTACATAGCATAGGAATACTGTTAGCATTTTGAATCCGCCGCTACCCTATGCTGCATAGTGAGCAATAAAAAATAAAAAAAAAGCCATGCTGTAGTCTATACAGCACGGTTTACTTACGGTCAGGTTTAAAATCCAGCGAAATATGCAACATGTTGTATATTCCACTTGGATTTGCCATCTGCCCAGTACACTGAATGTATGGGGCTAACAGCAGATTATTATGATTATTATTATTATTTATTTTAGTGCGCCATTGATTCCAGGGCACTGTACATTCAAGAGAGTTCCAAACATAACAAGTCAAACAAGTTCAATGCTGACAGTATGTGACAATCAACTCGCACAGAGGGAAAGAGAACCCTACCCGCGAAGGCTTACAATCTACAAGGACGAGGGAAAGAGACAGAAGGTGGTGGAGCAGGGCCCTGGAGTCTGAGTCGGTGGCTATTTTGCAGGAGTCGGAATAAAAGGGACCGACTCAGACTCCTAAAATATATAATAAGTTGGTCCAGTTAGTTCGATGCAGTGCAAAGAGCAAGAGGAATTGGGTCCGGCCAGTGCTGCTGCTCCCGTATCTTCAGCCTCATCACATGAGGAGTGTAACTGATGACATGGAGCAGGCAAAGCACTGCCCCAGGGGAAAACATTCCGCTCCCAGGGCAAACAGATTTCAGCAAAATTTTTCACCTGCTTTCAAAGAAGTAGAAGATCAACCATTCATCTAAACTGACTGTGGGTGAGGCAATTCCGTTTTACCCGGACATTGTTAGAGATGTTGCCGCTGTGGTCGCCGCTTTGGCCCAACCCAATTTTGTGTAGAGAGGCCGTTCTTAGCCTGGAAATAATGAGATCAGATGTGAGGTCATGTATGCAGGATCTGATGGAGGCCATATATTTCTCAGAAAAAATTCAGAGACTCCACAAATGTTCCTGCAGTGTTTTGCATATTTACAATTTTTTTTGTGCCCTAAAGTCATCAAAAATTTAATTATTTGACACTGACAAGCAAAATGGTAACAATGGTTTGAACTTGTGCTTTCAGGCTCCATATCTCACTATCCACAAGCTTTGTACATGAGGCTACTGTAATTTTATATACAGTCATCTTACCAATCTTATACATAAGTTTGACTTGCAAGTATTTAGCTTCTGCTTATAGTTTTGCTCCTAAAAATCAAAGTGTTAATTTTTATTATTTTGTTAGTATTTGGGAAATCCACCTCTGGTTTTCAATACTGCCTGAATCCTTCTGGGCTCTGAATCAGATTCAAGCATATCTTGACCAAAATCTGATCCCAGATCTCTTCTACACATTCCCAATGTTGGTGCAGACTGGACTTGGATACAAATACAGCTTTTTCTTCAACTCTACCCACAAGTGTTCAAAAGATCAAAACATTGTTACCCTTTTGCTTGTCAGTGTCTGTTCTTCCTAAATAGCTTGATTATTGTATCATAATGTGATAAAAAGCCTGATGTTACATTTTATACATTTAAAGTTATCACTTAAACATGTATGAGGGAGTCCGGAGGTTTGGGAAATTGAGGAGTCGGGGCTTCGGCTTGCCGACTCCACAGCCCTGTTGTGGAGGGTGTGGTGACAAAAAGGGGTAATATAGTTTATAGGCAATCCTGAAGAGATGGGTTTTCAGGTTACTTTTGAAGCTGGTGAAAGTGGAGGAGAGTCTGATGTGTTGGGGCATTGAGTTCCAGAGTGTGGGGGAAGCACGGGAGAAGTCTTGGAGATGGTTGTGTGAGAAGCTGATAAGGGGAGAGCAGAGAAGAAGGTCCTGTGAGGAGAGGAGATTGCGTGAGGGGGAGCTATCTGGAGATTAAGGCAGAGTTTGTATGGAGGGGAGAGGTTTGGAGAGCCTTGTAGGTCATTGGTTAGCAACTTGAACTGGATTCGCTGAGCAAAGGGTAGCCAGTGAAGGGATTGGCAGAGGGGAGAGGCAAAGGAGTGCGAGGAGGAGGTGGATAAGCGGGCAGCAGAGTTGAGGATGGATTGAAGGGGAGCAAGAGTGCTAGACGGGAGGCCACAGAGAAGGATGTTGCAGTAGTCTAGGCGGGCAGACTACTTTTTGTAGTGTCAGGGTTGAGGAATGAGCGGAATCGTGAAATATTTTTAGGTGGAGGCGGAGGCAGAGGTGAGGGCTTGGATGTGGGGTTTTGGGAAGGACAAAGGGGAGTCAAGGGTTATCCCAAGGCAGCGGACTTGCGGGACTGGTGAGAGTGTAGAGCCGGTGACTGAGATAGAGAGATCAGGTGGAGGGATGGAGTGGGAGGGTGGAAAGAATGAATTCCGTTTTCTCTACATTAAGTTTTAGGAGACGGGAGGAGAAGAATGAGGATATGGAGGACAGACAATCTGGGATCTTGGACAGTAAAGAGTTGATGTCTGAGCCAGAGATATAAAGTGGGGTCATCAGCTTTACAGGTGGTATTGAAAGCCGTGTGAGCTATGAGCTGACCCGGGCCCAAGAGTGTAGATAGAAAAGAGTAGTGGGCCCAGGACAGACCCCTGGGGGACACCAACAGAGAGAGGTCGAGAGGAGGAGGTGGAGCGAGAATGAGAGACACTGAATGTCCGTTCAGAGAGGTACGAGGAGATCCAGGAAAGGGCTGAGTCCTTTGATGCGAGGGAGGAGAGGATGTGTAGCAGGAGGGAACGGTCAACAGTGTCAATGGCAGAGGCTTTAGCGGTTAATAGGTGATTGGTGACCTTGGTTAGGGCTGTTTCAGTCGTGATGGGATCGGAAACCAGATTGCAGTGGGTCAAGAAGAAGGTTGGAGGACAGATGGGAGGACAGTTGAAAATGGACGTGCTGCTCGAGTTTAGAAGCAAATGGAAACCGTGAGATGGGGCGATAGTTGGACACAGAGGAGGGGTCAAGAGAAGGTTTCTTTAGGATCGGAATGATGGTTGCATGTTTAAAGGAGGAAGGAAAGATGCCAGAGGTTAGTGATGGGTTGAAGAGATGGGCAAGGGCTGGGATGATAACAGCACTAAGGTCGGGGATGAGGTGGGATGGGAGTGGATCAAGGTTACAGGTAGTGAGGTTGGATTTGGAGAGTAGAGAGGAGAGCTTGTCATGAGTGACAGTGGAGAAGCAAGTTAGGGGGGGGAGTGCAAGGTGAAGCTAGAAGGGGTGGTGGTGGGGACTGTGCAGGCATGGAAGTGGGTGAAGGGGACAATGAGGTGAAGCTTTCTCTGATGAGGTTGGTCTTGTTTAGAAAGTGGGTGGCAAAGTCATCTGCTGAAAGGAGGGATGGGGGAGGAGGTGCTGGTGGACGGAGAAGAGAGTTGAAGGTGTGGAATAGTTGTCTGGGGTTGTGAGACAGAGGATATGAGATTGGTGAAGTAGTCCTGTTTGGCTGAGGTGAGTGCAGACTTAAATGTGTGTAGTGATTGTTTGTATGTATGTGGTGAAGTCATTGGTGGAGCGGCTTTTCTTCCAGCGGTGTTCAGCAATTCTGGAAGCTCGCCTCAGCCGTTTGGTGGAGTCTGTGTGCCAGGGTTATCTGTTGATTTTGCGGGTTCTGTTGTGTGTGAGAGGGGCGACCAAATCGAGTGTGGAGGAGATTGTGTGGTTGTAGAAAGCAGTGGCTGTGTCAGGGTCATCAAATGAGGATATGGTAGAAAGAAGTGCAAGAGAGTCAGAGAGAGTGCAAAGGTTAAGGTTTTGTAGGTTCCTGCGGGGGTGTACTAGATGTGAGACAGGAGGAGCAGGTGGGGTGGAGATGGTGGAGAAGGTAAGCAGGTTGTGGTCAGATATAGGGTGTGGAGAGTTAGAGGTCAGATAGGGGGCCGAGGCGGGTGAAGTGGAGGTCCAGTGTGTGTCCATCTTTATGAGTGGCTCCAGAGGTCCACTGGGAGAGGCCGAAGGAGGTGGCGAGTGACAGGGGTTTGCTGGCGCAGAAATGGGGTGTGTTTAATGGGGAGGTTAAAGTCACCCATTGTGATAGTGGGGATAACAGTGGAAAGAAAGTGGAGAACCAGGAGGCGAAGTGGTCAATGAAGGCGGTGGCAGGGCCTGGCGGTCAGTAGATGACCGCCACTTGGAGATTGGAGGGGGCGTAGATGCGGACAGAGTGCACCTCAAAGGGGGGAAGGTTGAGGAAGGTAGCGAGGGGTGGGGAAAAGGAACAGGTGTCTGACAGGAGAAGGCCACACCTCCGCCATGCTTGTTGCCAGGGCGGGGGTATGGGTAAGTTGGAGACCACCAAAGGAGAGGGGCCGCAGGAGAGACTGTGTTTAGAGGTCGTCAGCCAGGTGTCCGTCAGACCAAGGAATGATAGGTTTCGTGATATAAAGAGGTCATGTATGTAGGAGAGTTTGTTACATACAGACCGTGTGTTCTATAGAGCTCCAGAGAGAAATAGGTGAAGGAGGGCTCAAGGGAATAATTTTTAAGTTTGCAGGGTTATGGGAGTTTGTAGAAACAGGTCTGTTAGCAGTTGGAGATGGGAAAAGTGGGAATGTGCTGAGGGGCCCTGGGTTTGGGGATTATGTCCCCAGCGCTAGGAGGAGCGGAGAGGGTTAATAGGTGGGGAGTAGGATAGACAGCAAGTCGGTTGGGTCTGTTTGGTGAGGAAGGCATGATAGTGGGAAAAAAGGTTGGGGGCAGCAGACAGAGGAGAGAGTAAAATGCAGGGGGAGATGAAGAGCTCATTGCCCAGCAGAGGAGTATGGAGATAGGCAATCAATTTCAGGAATATGGAGGTTGAGATGATGGAGGACAGGAAAAGCATGGTCAGTGACTGTGGCAGGTTCTGAGGCTGAAAGGAAAAGTTCTAGGTACCTTTAGCAGATCCGAAAAGCAAGGCTTTTGCACAAATCTGCACCAAAAACCATGGTCCAGCAATGTCAAAATGATGGATTTTGAACGCCATTTTGACATATGCTGTGTGAATTTAGCTTAAGAATTTCCTTCAGTTATCATTGCTAGAAATTGTGCAGACATGTGTTTAAATGATAGTTAGGACTCATGAGTCACTGTGTAAACTGTACAGAGCTGCAGTAATTTTCATGACAAAAAGTACCCTCCCCCCCAAGCTTGCTTTTGTCCCCTTTCTACCTTTTTAAAAAATTTATTTTTCATTCTCCAAAAACCCTTTTGTACCCGTGTGACCAACAGTGAAGGGTTTTACAGCCATTCAAGCACTGAAGGATAGCTCCACTATAAAGGGGTCCAGCGAGGTTGTTAAATTTAAAAATTTAATGGTTTCCATTGTATTTGATTCGGGTTGGTTTTAAATGTACAGTTTTTTTTCAAATAAATTTTTACGTTGTACTAGCTTCCTTTTCCCCCCCCGGAAATACAATAATTTTCACTTTTTTTGGGGTAGCAAGTGAAAGCATGCTGTACAATGTACTTGGATGTCAGAAATCCAGGTCTCCTAATACATGTGAAGACCTGCTCTACCTAGGTGAGCTTATTGGGAGTTCCGACTGAATGGGAGGCAATGCAAGTAATTAATCAAAAAGGGTTTTTGCGTTAGGCCCCATCCCAAACGTGGGGAAAAAGGAGCAATTTAAATGATTGTGTTACTGCAGGATGGAATTTTAAAACACTCTTTGGGTGGATTGCTGTAGTGTTTCAGAAATTACAACTGAAAGTGTTCCCATTCTTTGGATAGGGCTGATCCAGCAGCTAACACTTTTTTATTTTTTGCTAGCCAAACCAATCAAAGAGCCAACTTGACTTCTAGTGGCCAGGCAAAGTTTATAGAGATCTGTACAAAGCAAGCACAAGTTATCCAGCGGGGAATATTATGAGGCTCAAAAACCTGGCTGTATGAAATAAAATTCGGGGGTAACGTTAGGGCGGGGAAAAATCTCTTTACTTTAAAGGCTTGTTCACCCCGGGTTTTAAAAATTGGGATTTTTTTTGGCCCGGGGAGGCGGCCCCCTGCGTTTAAATTACGGGCCAGTTTCGTCCAAAAATTTTTTTGGGCCCCCCAGGGGGTTCTTAGGTTTGGGGGTTTAAACCCCCCAAAACGGGTGAAATTTAAGGATGGGGGGGTGGGGAAGGGGCTTTTCAGTGGGAATACGCCCCGGGTGGTAATGAATGGCTTTGGTTTTTAAAATTGAATGAATGTCTATGCAGGGATCCTGAAGTAAACGGGGGGAAATTTCGCCCCACAATTATCCCGGGTTTTAAACCCTTACCCTAAGGTGCAAAAAACAAAAGGATCAGGCCCAAAACTTTTTGTTTAAACAAGAAAATTGCTGTAAAACCCTTAGTTTAACCCACTTTTGAAAAAAGGGCACTGTTTAAAATTTAAAAGCAGTAACATTTCTGTCAATTTTTAAAGGGGTTCTTTTTCTACAAGGCCCTTTTTTAAACAGTCAAAAAGAGCTTTCGCCCCTTCCCCAAACTTTCTCGGGCTGTGGGTGGTTTCCATAGCAGTGGTTAGCATATCCAGCTTTTTCCCTGAGTGTTTTTGGTTGGTTTTAGAGCGGGGGAATTTGCTTATTTTTAGAAAAACACAAAGTAAAATGTGCGTGGGACTAAATTCTAATGGATTTATAAATTTTAACTAAAGCTAATCTTGTTAGGAAAATTTTGTTTTTCCCCAAAGACCCAAAGGGACTGTTAGAGCTCTCTCGGGGCTAAACAGAAAAACGGGAGTTTGATCGGTATGAGGAAAACCATAATATTCTGTGTGAAATCTGAAAACAAAAATGTTTCTTCTCAGGGCCCCTTAAAGAAAAATTTTGCCCCAATGTATTTAAAAAATTTTAAAAAGCTAAATTTTGTTGTGAAAAAAAACCCCTTTTAATAAAAAAATTTAAAAGGTGTAAAAAAAACTGAATATTTCCCAGTATTAAAAAAATTTATTAAACCCTTACATAATAAAAGACCATATAGGTAAAAAGATGGTACAGAAGTATAAACACAGATGGTACACTGGCCCATGTCTTACTGTTGTCTTAGGCTAGGTCTAACAGCATATGTTAAAATACTGTCCAAAATCCAACAGCAATTTAAAACATGCTGGACCTCGGTCTTTGTAGACCGCAATGAAAAATTCATGTGGCACAGTGCTGGGTACAGTTGAATTTTCGGTGGGTTTTAAATGCTGAATCAGTTGAAAAATCTGACGAGACGTAGCCTTGCAAAGAAATTATTAGGACCAAATATCAAATGACAATGTAGGCAGAAATAGAGGGAAAACACTGGAGGAATAAGCAAGGACGACGACTAAAATGGCATCCATGTAAAAAGGAGGTAAAGCCGAAAAAAAGGAGTGAATGCATGTGAAGTAATGTCTGTACCAAAAGAGGAAATCTGAATGAAGATCGTGTATGTGTATATACACAGAATAAAAATAAGCATACATAGTCAAGTCACATTATTATGACCATCAGCTAATACCTAGAGTAGCGAGCGGCATTGACAGCAGCTAGACCACTTTAATGGAGAAGTACTAACATGGACGTGTAGATCGCCGTCTAGTGCTGAAATACACCGGGCAGAAGTTATCACTGCCGCATTGTAGCCATGTGGGCATGCTCCACTATTGCTTCATCTCTCTCTAGGCATCTTACTAGAATATGGGGCTTTAGTAATTGGAGGCAGATACAGGTGGTAACAAATATTTCTAGCAGGTTTAAGATACTTTTTCCCCTTCTCTTTACTTTAAGCAGAAACATACAATTACAGAATCGAGACATGTTCCGTCTATATGTATATACAGCAATTGAGAATGCAGGGATAGTAATGAACCATCCCTGTTTTCTCCCTGCCTTAAGTGACTAGAGTGGGAGGGCAGATGGGGTGCCGAGAGCTGGAGGGGGCTGCACAGGGAAACTAAGGGGTATGTTTATGCAGACTGCTGGAGGGATCACCTAGGCCCCCTAAGGCCTGAGCGAATGGACGCTTACCCATCTTCCACAAGTATCCGCTGACTGTTTGGTGAGCTATTGCGCAGTGTCCTGTACTATCGTGCCTGCTAGCGATCCTCCTACAAGCTGCTGTCATGTACTGCCCTCCTCCAGTCTTCGGTCGAAGCAAACTGCTAAAACCTACTCCACGACCCGGTCTGCAGACGGTTGGGTGCCCATACACTCAGAGGTAATGTGTCACAATCAAAAAGGCAAGCATTATTCTAATGTGTTCAGGCAGCAGTATTTTAACAGGTGAAACATAAAAAAATTGTATTAAAAAAAATGTGGAATTGTGAAATCAATCGCATGAAATTTTTTTCCCCACATGAAAAACCCATTTTAGGAGTTTTTGGGGTATCCGGCTTTTCCCGCTTGGCCCCCGGGAGAATTTCTTTACATTAAACGGGAGGTTTGTTTTTATATATGTTATTTTTCCATACCTATAATCGATTTCTCAAGCCCACATGGAAAAAACCCGAACGTTTTTTTGGAAAAACTTGCATGTTTAAAACAAACATGGTAGGGGTTAAAATGTTTGGCAAAAAAACCCGCACCCAAAATAAAAATCTAAAAATACCCCAATTTTTTCTAAAAATTTTGGGTTCATTTTTGCAAGGGCAGTGAAATAAATCTCGATTTACGTGTATGGAAATTTTTTTATGCGGGTTGAAAAACCCCAAGCAAAAAAAAAACGGGCCCAGAAACAAACCCCAGAAAAGGGTTTTAAATTTTTCACAAGCATTTAAGAAGGGGGAACCGGGGTTTGGGCTTGTACCTGACAGCGGGGTTTTATAAATAAAATTCCCCGGCATCGCAATTTGGGGCCTGAAAAACCTCATGAAATTTTTGCCCCCTTGGGGTGGGTTTTTCACAGTTTTCGTTTTATACTTGTTTTTAATTCAAATTGTTTTAAAAAACCGCAAAAGAAAAAAAAAAAAAAATACATGCTTTTCCCAAAGTATCAAAACTGCATTAATCAAAAAAACCCGGGGAATAACCCAAAACCACGAAGAAATCTTAAAAAAGGAAAAATAAACCCAAAAAAAATTCATGCAGTGGGGTCAACCCCCTTTTTGGGGTGGCGTCACTTTTGGAAAGTTTAAATTTGATAGTTTTTTGGGAAAAACGAACCTAAAATAAATTGAGAAAAAAAAAGAAAGAAAGGGGTTTTTTTTGCAATCCCAAAATGCTTTTCATTTTTCCCTATGACGTTGTTTTTTTTCCTTTGCCCTGTAATTAAAAAAGACCCCCCGGGGATTCTTTGGTGTGCTTTGGCCCATTTTCCCCTTTTCTTAGGTCCTTTGTTAACAGCTTTTGTTGAATTCCCCATCCAAAATTGACAGAAATTTTAAAATTTTCCCCGGGAAACCTTTGGTTTTTAGCCCCCAGTGGTCCAAAAAACCGCGGTCAGTTTTCGGATTTGCGGTCTGCCCCCAAAAAATTGAATTTAAAGGGAACTTTGGAAAATCCGGGAAGATTTTACGGTTAAAATTTGGGGCCCCAAAACTGGGATTTTAAAATGGGGGGAAAAAAAAATCTGTGCGGTGTGGGGGAACAAACAGCACAGATTTTTCATTCCCGGAAAACAAATTTTGGGGCGCCCGGGATTTTGGCGGATTTAAATAATGAATCAGCGTAAACCCGATAAAATAAAAAAGGGTTGTGTAGCCCAAAAGCTTGGCAAAGGGTTCACCCCGGCTTAAATTTGGGGAAACTAATTACGCCCCCCAATTACCCCGTGGGATTGGGGGGGAGTTTTGGAGCGGGGGGCCGGCACTTCCGCGGGCCCATAGACAATCATTTTCTAGGGGGCGCGTTTTAAGGGGGAAAGTAAAACCTGTAAATTTAAATTCCCCCCCGGCCGGTTTTCGCCGGGCGGGGGAGAGGAGAGCCCAAAAAGTTCCTTTTGAAAAATTTAATTACCAAAAATAAAAGGGGTTTTTGGCCCTTATTTTGGGAATTTGTTGGGGCCGTAATTAAAACGGCCCCGAAAAAAATAGGCCCTTTTTAAAAAAACCCTTTTTGAACATGGGTTTGGGTTTTGTGCATGCCCCCATTTCCTATCCGTGTTAGAAGCCCTGATCTGAAGGGCTCTACACACAGCTGCGTCCTTTTTTATGTAGAAAACAAACCTGTTTTTTCAACTGCAGGAAGCCCCAAAAAAAGGGTTTTTAAAATTTGAAAAAAATTTTTAGGGGCCCCCATAAGGGTGGGGGAATCTGTTAATAAAAATGGCCCAAACCCCAAATAAAAATTTATATAAAAAGTTGGCCCAATTAAGTTCAGTGTTTTGTAAACCCAAGAGCTTTTTTGTGTTTTTTCCAGTGCTGCTTTCCTTTCCCTAGCCTCTTAAAGTGATTTTTAAATGATGAAAGGGCGGGCAAAGCGTTTGGCCGGGGGGAAAAGTTTGTCCCATAGAAAACCAGATTTCCCCCAATGTGGAAAAACCTTTGGAATTTCCCAAAGTTATGCAAAGGGGGTTTTTCCCATACCCTGGAAATGTCATTATAAAAGGAAAGATTTGAAAAAAGGAAATTTTCTTTTCTCAGAACAAATTATAGACCCCAAAAATGTTTTTCCCGGGGACAGTTTTATTGAAACTTTTTTTTCCCAACTTACGGGCGGGGCCCTTACGAATTTTTAAAAATTTAAATTTAAAGTTTTGTTCTCAATTGTATCCCAAATTTATTTTTAAATTTTCTCCCTCAATACTTATTTTTTGTATTGGGGGGTAAAGAAAATGATGTTCCCATTTTCAAACCTAAATTTAAATTTTTCATTTAAAAACATGCCCCGAAAGGGGGAGTGGGACCTTTGGTTGCCCGGGTTCTCCCACCCCCTCCCCCATACATATTCCAGCCAGTTTTTTAACCCCTATGTTTTTAAAAGGGGAAATACCAACCACTGGAAAAAAACCTCCCAAAAAGCCAAGGGCTTTTGGGGCTTGATCTGGGGGTTTTAAAGGGGGTTTTTTTGTCCCCCGTTTCCCACAAAATAAAGCGCCCGTTTTAAATTTTTTTTTTTGCTTTTCACCCAAAGAATGGTCCAGGAAAACGAAGTTTTACTTTGTTCCAAAATTTCCGGGCCCCCACCAGAAAAAAAGTTTAAACAAAAAAACGCCCTAGGTTGTGAATCCCGGGTTTGGGTTTTTTTCCCTTCCCAAAGTCTAGGGTTTTTCCAAAACTTTTGGATTTTCAGCGGTTTCAAAATATTAAGACCGCCAAAAATTTTCCGATTTTGTTTTTCGTGTTGCTGGGTGGACAAAAGCCCCAAAAACGAGGGGGGCCACCGTTCAACGGTTTTATTTGGGGGGGTTTGGGGCCTAACCCTGTCCCCGGTCTTTTAGGGAAATCCCAAAAGGCCCCTTTTAGAGAACAAGGGGAATTCCGTCTCTTCTCCCCCCGGCTGAACCCCGGCAAAGGGGGGAGAAATTGACAGGGCACAATTTACGGCGCGTACCGCCTTTAAAATAAAGACAGTCAAAGGGGGAAAAGGCGAGCTCCCGGGCCCACCCCCCCGCGGCCGGCGTTAATTTGCGGGGGCGAAAACCCGCCCCCCGCAATTCCCGGCCAGCAATAAGCAAGGGAAAAAGGGCCTTTAAGGGGGCCCTTAACGTTTTGGGGCAGTGGGAAAAATTTTCCGGGTTTCATTTTAAAACCCGGCCTTTTATTTGCCCGGTTTTTTTTCCCCCCAAAAAACCCCTTTTGGAGGTTGGGGGGGGGGGTTTTCTCCGCAATGATTGGGGTGAGGGCCCCTCCCCGGGAGGTTTAATTTTCCGGGGGGGAAACCGGAAACCGGAAGAATGAACAATGTCAATTTTGAGCGGTAAAAAGGGGTGGAAAAATTTTGGGGGCGGAAAACCCCCTTGGCAGTGGGGATGCTGAGGGTTTTTATAGAGAAAAAGGGTCCCTATTTTGGGGCCGGGTTTTTTGGGGCGGTCTAAAAAACCCCAAACCGGTTGGAAAAAACCCCGGCCCAAAAAAACCCCTTGCAGGGGACCCCCCAAAAGAATGAAATTCCCCACTGACCAGGAAAAACCCTTTGTAAAGGGGTTCCCAAAGAAGTAAAATTTTTAAAGACAAGTTGGAGCTAAGTAAAAGGGGTTTTTTTTTTCCCCTTTGGGAAAAAAAATCAGTTACCCAAAGAGAGGTCTGTGAAAAAAGCCCCAATTTTTCTTTCAGGGACAGCAACTTCATAAAAAAAATTTTAATTTTTAAAAAGGGAAGGCCCCAAAAGGAAAACCCTGGGAAAAAACCCCCCCCGTATCTAAATGACCTGCTGGCAAACACAAAAGGGTGTGGTTTGCCTTTTAAAAAAACCTTTTAAATGATTTGTATATTTAAAAGGTTTTCCCTTTTTAACTGAGAAAAAATTTTTTCCACAAAATGTAAAAAATGTTCCAAAAATTTAGTAGCGCCTTTTTAAAAATAGCAAAAATCAAAAAAGGCCCCAAGGGATATCCAAAATTTTTGGGCATCTTTGGGATGGGTTTTGTTTTTCAGATTTTTTTCGAAAAATAGAAAGTGGGTGCATGTCCCCTTCGAGGTCACCCTCTTTCCTTAACCCAAGCCCCCTTCTGGAAAGGGTGTCCCCCCCCTTTAAACCAAAAAGGTTTAAAAAAAAGCCCTTTAATTTGTGTAAACCCCCCCTTAAAGGGCTGTCCCAATAATGCCCTTTTTTCCAATTGCAAACAGTAAAAAATGGGGGCTAGGGGGTTCATGTTCCCCGCAAAAAAACCCAATCCACACCCCTTGGTCGGGCTTAAAGGGTTTTTGCCAAAATTGTAAATGATGCCGGGGGTTTTCCCCCAAAAAAGGGGGTAATTAATCCATTTTTAAAAATTTTATTTTGATTAAAAAAAGGGGAAACCCTGTGACTCCCGCTTTGTCGCCCCCCCTTAGTTTCCTGACAGTTTACTTTAGAAACCCCCAAGGCCCACTGAAAAGGGTTTGATCGGGCCCCGGCTTGCACTTTTACTGATAACGGGAACAAAAGGAGTTGTTTTTAAGGGGGGAAAAAAGGTGAATAACCCTGGGGTTTTTGAAATAGGAAACCCACTGGGGTTAATGTAATTATTTGAATAAAAAAAAATTGCGGGCGGTTTCCCTAAAATTGGCTTACCCCCCCTTCCCTTTTTCCCTGTGACGTGCCCCCTTTTTTTTTCTTTCTACTGAGCAGTTTTTAAAAAGGGAAAAGGAACTCCTTCCTCCTTTTCCCCAAATTTTTTTTTTTTTTTTATTATAAAATAAGTCCTAAACCATATGTTTTTCCTTTAAACGTTTTTATTTCCTGATTGTAGATTTTTTTAAAATTCGTTGGGGGGGTTATTTGTTTGGGTGGGGAAGACATTTTTGGTTGGGGCACGCTTTAAACCAGCAGTAAAGAGGGGATATTTCGGGGCCCTTTTTGAATAGGATTTTAAAAGCCCGGTTTGCCCCATAGATTGTTAGGGATTTGTCCTGTGAAAAAGAGGGGAGAGCTGGGGAATTTCCCCTTTGTAAATGGGGGAGTTTTTTTGTGTTTTTGAAAACAATGGGGTTTTTTCCCAGGTGATCCTGTGTTTATTTTGTGAGCACACGGGGGAAAACTCTCAAAACCCAAAAATTCCTAAAAAATTTTTTAAACCCAAAAAAAATTTGGGAAAACCAATAAGAAAATTTTTGAGGGACTTTCCCTTTTTAAAAGAAATTTAATATTATTTTTTTTAAAAAAAAAAGGCAGCCCTTTTTTCCTATTAGAAAAACCATCTTTTAAAATTGACATCTTTTTGACTTCCCCGAATGGATAAAACAGCAAGGAGTGGATTCATAGGGGGGTAAAAAAACCATGGGGTTTGCAGTGTCAGACACGCCCTGAAGTAAAATGAAGACGGGAAATGGGGAAGAACTAGTAAATTATAAAGAGGGTTTGTTTCCTTTTTTGGATTAAATAATTAAACCCCTTTTTTTTTTAATCGGGAAAAATTTTTATTAAAATTTAAAAAAATTTAAAGGCAAATTTTTTCCCCAAATATTAAATTTTTTCCAAAAAACTTGTTGTTTTTTCGAAAACAAAATAACCAAACAAAAACTTTATAAATCAAAAACATCCAAAACCCAAATAAAACCACAGATAAAACACCTCATTTAAAAAGTTTGAATAACAATTTTTAAACCGAAGACAAAAACAATTAATATGGTTTGGCTGAAAAAAAAAGACGGCCCGCCAACCCCCAGTTTTAAACCTTTTGTGCTATACCCCATGGACCCAGAGGAAGGCAAAAAACCCCAATGAGGGTAAAAACCAAATTGCCCCTTTTTGGGGAAAAAATTTCCCTTCCCCGACTCCCAACCCCTGGGCAATCAAAATAAAACCTGGATAAAACAAACCCCCTTCCAGTTTTGGGGTAGCCCAAAAAAAATTTGTATATTATTAAAAACCTAAAAATTTTTCTTAAATTTTTTTAAAACTTTTTTAGTAAATTCACCATAAAGGGTTTTTCCCTTTGGCAAGATTCCCGATTTCTCTTTCTTTTCAGTAAAAAAACCCTTTTTATTTTAGAAAACCTTTTTTTCCCCTCTAGATTTAGAGGATCCCCCCCTTTTTTTGGTTTCTGGGTTAAAAAAGATCTTGGGAGGGGTTTTTATATTGCCCTTTGATAAAAATTGTCCCTAAATAAAAAACCCCCTAATCTTCCCTAATTTTCTGGGTATTGTAGTCCACCCCCCCTTTATTTTTTTAAATTTTTGTTGCCCCCTTTTCTCCCCCTGTTAAAATTTAACCAAATTTGTCTTTCCTTTTGCATGGTGCCCCCAAAACTATAAACATATAAATGGCATTTTTAAAAAAAATAGAATATCCCCCGAAAGAAAATTTGAAATCAAAAATTAAGAAAATAAAAGAACCCTAATACAAATAAAAAAAATGTTGCAAACTTCAAATTTTTTTACGTTCATTTAGAATTGTTTTGACCATGCTTTTATTGTAAAAATTAGAGAATTTTTAACTTATTGTGAATCCCATTCAAAAACTCCCACATTTGAGTATGCCCTCCAGGGTTTTTTTTTAAAACCAAACCCCCTTTTCTTCTTTTTCAAAGAAAGAAAAAAATTGGGGGAAACATATTGAAAATCTTTCCCTTTTCCCTCAAGAAAACCTCTTTTAGAACCGGGATGCTGGAGAGTGAGGGGGGTTTAAATTTTGGGCTCTTCAGAATTCTTTAAAAGGGGTTATTGTTTGGGGTTTAAAAGTTTTTAAGGAATACAGGCAGTCCCCGATTTTTAAAATAGGGCCCCCCTATTTTAAAACGGAACTTTGGGGGGGTTGGGAACTGAAAAAATTCAAAACCCAAACTCCCCCTTGTGAAAACCCAAAGGGCCCCAGAAAGCCAAAGCTGACAGGGGAAATGCAAAAACGTTTTGGTAAAATTTTCTAAAAAAAGGGCACAAAAAGGAAAAAAAAATTGAAAAAAACCCTTCTTTTCCCACTACCCAAAACATTTTTTTTTTTTTGTGGATTTAAACATTTAATAAAAAAAAACCCTGTCCGATTTTTTCAATTTTTTCAAATTAATTTTTAAGAAAAAACCTACAGTCCCTATCCCGTTTGTAATCTGGGGAAACGGCCTTGAACAGGGCCTTTAAAATCCCTAAGGTTTTTGGCCTCAGAAATCGCGCTGGAGGCCCCCGGTTGTAAACCCCCATGAAAAGGGAAGACGGGATGTCATACAGACACCCGGGGTTTGGGGGGGAAACCCTTTTTAAAATTTCCCAGTGGGGCCTTTTTTTTCCCACAATGGGGGACAAAAAAGAGTGCTGCAGGCCTGTCCCTATTTATCCTTTCCCCAATACGGACCCCAACGGGGGAAACCCCAACGGGCACTTTGTAATTAATAGGGTCTGTCTGGCGCGGAGGGTGTCTGCAGTGAGCAGATCCTGTGGCATCAGTATAATCAAGTAAATGGAACCTGGGCACAGTTTTTGGGGAACCGGGCCCAACCCCTGTTTTTAAAAAATGCAAAGGGGCCCTATGGATGTGTGGTTTTTGGTTTAGTTCTATTAAAAAAAGTGACAATGACCAAAAAACCCAAAAGTGAAAACCCTCTTTTTTCGTATTAAGCTTAAACTGAAAAATTTTTTTGTTTCCCAACCATTGAAATGTAGCTCCCCGTCAATTAAAGCAGCGCCACAAAAGGGCCCCTTTTCCCTCTGTAAGCCCCCAAGGTATTTCCTTTTGGGGGGGGTTTTACCCCCCCCCCCCCCAAAATTTTGGGGTTTTTGAAAAAAAAAAAAAAGTTTTAAAAAAAGGTTTTTTTTCCCAAAAAAATTTTTGTTTTTAATTAAGTTTTTGCATTTCTTCTTATTTTTTCACCCTTGTCCATGAAAGTTTTAAAAAAGGTTTTTTTTGGGAAAGGGCTTTGGTAGAGCCCTTCTTTGTCCCTGTCACCCTAGGCAGTTTTTGTTGTTTTGTATTTTTGGAAAACAAACCCCAATTTTTTGGGCTTAGTATTTTTCTTTAGCAAATGCAGTGAATTTACTGGCCCCCTTTAACCCCCTTTTAATAGAAGAATTTTCTGTTTAGGTGTTAAATTTTTTTGGGGCCCCAAATCGCAAAAAAAAATTACCCTTTTTCAACATGTAGGGAACACTAAATGAAGACGTTTTCCAAATATATTGCTTTGTTCATTTTTCTTTGTTGAGGAACTACAAGTGATTTTATCACCTTCTGAGGTCTTTCTAGTTTCCCAAGTGACCGACCTGTGTACTTCTCCCCTGCTGTTTGTTCTATCTGATAGCAGGGAGTGACATCATCACACAGGTCGCAGCAGCACAGAACACTGGACAGTGAGAGCTTGTTTGTTATATGATCTTTCAGACAAAAGATAGTACCAACTACTGTTTACTTTAACTCAGCAGGAGATTTATCTAATCAGCAGAGGTCTGAATACATGGAGCTCATATACTAATTACAAACAGCTTGACCAGGAAGTGACAGAGCAAAGCAGCATTATATTTCATTCATGCATCCTATGAAACTTTGAGATGAGACAACCCCTTTAACCGGTCGGCCTGAACGTCTCAGACTGTTGCACTTTCATCCTGACTGATAAGTAACACTTTGCCGATTTTCTTGTACCCTTCACCTCTCTTTCAGATAGGGAGATTTCTCTTCAATGTAGTCCCATTGCTGTCAACAAAGAAAACCCTTTCCCGTAATGACTGGGATGAATTTCAGCTGCATTTCGCACAGTACGGTGCGAAATCCGGAACGAAATCCGTCCCAAAATAAGTCGTGTAAAGATGGCCTTATAGTCCGTCGGCTGTTGGGACACCCGCTTAATGAATAATTCTTGCCAATTTGAATTTTGCTGTAAACGTTATGTTCAGACGGTGGATTTGAATGCCGACCCTGGGGAGTCAGCGCTGACTCTACCTCAGAATCAGTGTCCAATCCGACACTAAACTGACCCCCATTATACCAGATGTAAAATCTTATTCAGACGCCAACGATTTTACTCACATATTGTCGGATAAGTGCCAACAAAGAACTGACATTTCAATTCTTCGAGGTGTTTTATGTGCTGACCATTATGGGTATATGAGGCAGAAATGTCTTGCGGATATTCAGTGTTTCCTCGCCTGAATGCCACACAAGCACGGAATTTCTGACAAGCAAGCTACACAGTTTTGGCGCAGACAATCAACACCGAAAAACGTGTGAACTTTCATTGGGGTGTGCTCATTTTTGCAACATGGTCCTTCATGTTAGAAAAATTATTTTTTGGGGCGTGCAATTAAATCTCGTCTGCAAATCAATGACCTTATTTGTGGGAGTATTTTGTAGTATGGTATCCCATAGAAAATGTTGATTCTAAAAGAAAACTGAAAGTTTTCTGACCAATCAGTTGGGATGTAGTTATTTATGCTGAGCACTGATGGAGGAGGTGGAGGATTTAATGATGTGTTCTAGAGCAGTGTTCAACTCCAGTCACCATCAACACCCCCCGCCCCCCCCCTCCCCGGCGCCGATCAGGTCATGTTTTCAGAATTTCCTTGGTACTGAACGGGTGACAAATTAATGTCAGTGCATTATACTGGATATCCTGAAAACATGACCTGGTGGTGCGCTGTGAAGAATGGAGGAGATGAGGAACACTGCTGAAGTGTACTGCTAAATATGGCAGGACAGTAATGTTACATGCACATATGCAGTAGGCAGCTCTTCAGTCTGACCAGCCATGTCAATTCCTAGATCCTGTAAACCATCCTTAAAGGGGCTGTCTCACTACAAGGATTGCCTTTTATGTTAAAGATCTTGCAAAAACAAGTCACTTTGCAATACATGTCCATTAACAGTATCCTACCTATTCTGAGATCTCCCCTCTTGTATAGGCTGCATCAGCTCCTCAGGTCGCTATAGCTACAGACCTGTTTGATCTCTCCTGATAGGCTGCCAGCACTGGTTGCTATAGTTATAGACCTGGCTTCTACTGCAGCCTAGTAGAAACCAGTAAACACGCCCCTGAATTCAAAGTGAAACCAAGTAAACAGGACTGAGGTAAGATGAATCAATGTAGTGAGACAACCCTTTTAAGCTGGCCCTACAAATTAGAGCCTATTCACGTCTTGTTTTAACATCAACATTTTGTATGTATGCGAGAAAAGCCTTATATGTACAAGCTAAACGTGTTTGCAGGATCACATTAGCACAATGGAGCTCAAATGACTGCCCTTTTTGGGCATCAGGGCCAAAATGGCCTATGTCTGCATACAGTAAGGGTAAAAGATGAACATTTTTTTCAGCTGGCAAGTTTCTGTCCAGACTCAAGCTGCTGCCAAAAGTTTCTGGCGGTGGTTTAATTCCTTACTGAAATGTGATGTACGTGCATGTTTATCTCCTGGGGATATTAAAACCCAAAATGCTCCATTCCTCAATTCCCTTGGCATGTGTCATTAGGAGGAACCCGTATACAATTGATCCCTTTCCAGTTATCAAGCGTTTCCAATGGCAGGAAGCAATCACCACGGGCTTTCTTAAGGTTTGTTCACGGGGAAGGTAAGTTTTTTTTCCCAACCGATCCTCCAACCCAACATGGATCCTATAAAACGGCTGCCACAACACGTGAGCAGAAAAAGCTATTTTGTGTGTTTAAACACCAATATTTGCCCAGTGTAATGGCGCACACACAGATGAATAACCAGTCGTTTTAAATGATCATCAATATCAACTGTGCAGAGTAGACAAGATAACCGGGTATAGGTTTCTATTCAGATCAACATTTCATACGTAAAAACCGCCCATTCTGGGTCTAGTAGTTAAGGGAACAATATGCTCCCCAAAACCCTTCCTGTATCCCCTTTTAATGGAACAAAAAAGGTTTCAGATACTTGGAAAGATTTTCTACAGCATCAATTTTTCATAGGGGGGTTTAGAAACCACTATGAAACAGGGCCCTTTATTTAAAAAGTTTCCCAAGAAAAAGAATGTTCAAATCAAGTATTAGGTTAAACCTGTTCTTTCACTTTCCACGTAAATATCTATAGTAAAAAAAAAAAATATTCCTGAAATCCGTTTTCACACTGGCCACTGAAGCACAATTGGCTGACACCCTTTCCCCTACCTCTCGAGCGTCATTTTTCAAAAAAAGGCTGCATTATAAGGAAAGGTAACAACCTCTATTATAAAGCTGGAGACATAACAGGTTCAAGCAATCTCAACAGGAAATCGTCACAGCAATCACCTCTGACCAACACCCGAACACTCACCATAGAACCTAGGGGGCCCCTGTATGAAAACGGTCTTGGTCTAAAATTTACTTTGTTGCCCATAGCAACCAGAGCGCCCCTTTCCAGGGCACTATATGAAAGGGGGTCTCTGACTGGTTGCTATGGGCGACAAAGTGAGTGTTAGTCCAAGACAGTTTTCATACATGAGGCCCTTGGAGTCATGCTAGACTTCTGGTTCAGACATACCGTGTTTACCCCGATAAAAAGAACCCCCGAAGTAAAGACGTGCGGTGTCTTTAAAGGGGGAGGGTCGCCTAATTAAGCCCCCTACCCCAAAGAAGACGGTTTAGCGCGGCCCCGAGACGTTCACTGGGCCTTGCCCGGGATAGCGCGGCGGGAGGCCGGAAGCCCCGCCGAGGGAGAACGGGGGGTAGCCAGGTTTTTTCTTGCCTACAGCCGGGGGCCCCAACCCCGCCCACAGCCCGGCCCCTAACAAAGACATACCCCAAAGTAAACATAGGGACTTTTGGGGGGTAAAAAGAATTTTAGACGCTGTCTTTCTTGGGGGGAAAACACGGTAGTGCTGCAAAGATCTTTTTAAGTGAAATCAGAAAAAGAGCAGCAAAAAAGGGGAAAGATGGTCAGTCTAAAGACTCCCTTTAAAAGGGGGTTTGGTCTCGCTACAAAGAATAGCTTTAAAATTTGTGGGAACACAAAAAAAAAGACTTTTTCCAAATTTATTGTTTTGGGTTCATTTTTTTCCCTTAAGGAGATACAAGGGGAATTTTATGACCTCCCGGGCTTTTTAAATTTCCCCTCGAAACCAAATGGTATTTTCTTCCCCCCTGCTGTTTGTTCTTTGTGATAGCAGGGGGTTGATAAAAATTCACTTTGGGTTTTGGGGGCAGCCTCTGTGCTGCCGGACATTAAAAACCCTTGATTTTTTAAAAATTAAACGGGGCATTTAAATTGGGGGCTTTTGTTTAAAGGGAACAGATAAAGCCCTTTCTGCAGTATTTTCAGAAAAACTTTGAGCTAATTCTGATCAAATTTAGAAAACTGAAAGCATAGAGTGGAATACAAGGGGAACCCTGTTTGCAAATTAGCCCGTTAAAACCAGGGAGTGACAGGTTTTTTATTCACCCCACCCTATAAAAACTCTTTAGGGAGAAAACCCCTTTTTAAAGGGCTCGGTTCCAACGCTTACCCAAAGCTAATTGGGGGTTTGGATTTCGCCGCAATTACACTGTGTGCTGTGTAGCGTGGGGATAGGGGGGGGAGGGGGTCATTCGCCCAGCCCCTAGACTTTAAATTTTCCAAGCGGTTTACCCGGCGGGTTAATGTGCTTTGTTATTTTTTCCCCCCGCTGGGCAAAATTTTTTTAAAAAGGGACCAAAAGTAGTGGGGACAAATTAAAATAAAAATTTTTAATTCAATGCTAAATTTAAAAAACCCTTTTTTGGCAAGGGACTGCCTAAAATTTGTTGATCCCCCCAGACGCTTTTTTTCCCCCTTCTTTTTAATGCTCGGGCCTTTACTGCAGGGGTTTTTTAGTTTTTTTTGTTAAAAGGGGAATAATGCGCTAATTGGTTGAGTTTAAAAGTGCTTACTTGGTTATTAAGAATATTTCCCCTTTTTTTGCTTTAATAAACTCCTGGTTGCTTTGGCTTTATGTCTATTGTCATTTCCCCTTCTGTTTTTATGAAAAGCTTTACCAAACAGTTTTTCCCGCCCCTTTGGGTAGATTTGAGGGATCCGTTGGCCCCTGAATACCTCAGAAAATTTATCTGAATTTCTGTCCTGTGTCACATCATCAAAAAACACTAGTGACCCCCAAAAATTTAATGGCACAGGGCCCCTTTCCCCAAACCCCTCACACACCTCTGCTGGGTTTTAGGGAAAATTTTGTGGTTTCGCCTTTTGGGGGTTTTAAACGTTACCATGCCCTTTCCCCTTCTTTTTTTTTTTTCCCCTATCTTGTTTTAAAAGGATGGGCATTGGTTTTTTCTGTCCAAAATAATGTTTTCCGAAACGGGGGCTGGCTTTTTTAGAGTTTTTTTTTTTTTTTTTTTTTCAAAACCAATCTAGCCTTTTTATTCTTTTAGACTTTAGCGTGGGTTGTAACCCCCTTTCAGTGAAACCCCTGTATTACTTTCATGCCCGTCTTTCTTTATAGTAGATATTTGGTTTTTGTAACCCTGCAAAAGTGTTCAGAGGGGCATTCTATGTGCCAAATAAAGCCAAAAAGCAGACAAAATAATTGTCCTTCTGCATCATGAAACACCCCCAATGCCCCAAAAACAACCCCGGGGGTTTTTTTTAAAGGGGTTTTTCCAAGAAGTAAGTTCCTTAACCCAACAGGCTGACAACCCCCCCCTTGAGGCTTTAAAAAAAAGGGGTTTGGGGGGTTTTTTTTGTGTTTAAAAAAAAAAACAAGTTTCCCCCTCTGATGTCATTGCAAACCCCCCCATTTTCTGTCCTGATTTTTCAGCTCTGTATTTGAGAAAAACATTGTTTGGCTAAACCAAAAGGTTTAGACTGGATTGTGCACAGGGGGAGAAGATAAGCTCTGAGCAGGTAAACATTTTTTTTCATTTTTTCACAAAAAAATTTCTTTGGGGGGGGAGAGTGAGCAGGGAGCTTGCATGTTTCTCAGAAAAATTTCATTACAAAAGTGGATTCTCTATACAAAAAAAAGGATCTTTTTCCACAAAATCCCTTCAAAATTGTTCCGTTTCCTGCCTTAAAAATAAAAAGTGCAAAAACAGAGCGGCCGTTTAGCCCCCGGGGTTTTGTTAATTTTAAACTTCAGGGGAAAATAAGCACATGCAAAGGGAAAAGGGTTTTTAGAAACTCACAAGCTTCACTTTTTTTAATTTACATATTTAGAAAAAATGATTTTTTAAAACCCATTTTGGAGGATTCCAAAGTTAAAATTAGTTGTGCAAAACCCTTTAAGGCAAAAAAAGAAATAGAACTTTCCCAAAATGGCAAAGTCAGTCCTGATCTCAACTTTAATTGGTATGCATTTTACTTTAAAAACTCAACTTCGACAAAAAATTTTTCCCAAAGAGCAACTAAAAAACCCCCGAGTAAGACCTGCCCCTTTACCCCAAATATATGTGTGAAAGAAGTGGGCAGCAAAAAATTACTAAAGAAAATGTTGGGAAAAAAATGTGAATGAAAAACCAAAAAATTTGGAAAATAAAAAAACACGTTCGAACAAAACATGAATTGGGGATGAGTAGATTCAAAATTTTATTATCTGCCACTACCCTATTTATACACATCACAGGGACAAAGTAGAAAAAATTTTAAACAAAAAATTTAAACTAGAGTGCTAGAAAAAAATGGATGGGATTTTCAGAATCCCGGCCCGCCCTCAAATACCCCGAATTAAAAGGGCAAAATTTTTTAAGGCCCCTTTTTAAAAAAAAAAAAAAAAAAAAAATAAATAACATTGAAGTTTGTCCGGCCCGTTTCCCAAAAAAAATTTTTTAAAATAAAGGGTTGAACAGCTCAAGGGGTATAAATACTTTTGCAACCCACTGAAATTTTTTGTGCTCGTTTGTGCTTTCCGGTGCTGTTTGAAGATTCCTTCCCCATAACTAAGCAGCAGCATTTTCTATTTAAAGGGACACCTCCATCAGAAAGGAGCATTTGTTAAAATCAAAAATACAAATTTTATTCTTTTTTTTTTTTCGAGTTTCCCATGTAAAATAAAATTTTGTAAATTTTTTAGCTGCAATAGTGAAGAGCTATAAAACCAAAGGCAGGGACAGATGGGTTGTATTTTTCTGCAGCTGCTGCCCTTTTTCTATACAGTCTCATTTCAAAATTGTGGTAATGGAATGAGCCTCCTTTTGGTCTCTTTGGGCAGGAATTTGGGTAAGATTAGGACTACATGACAGGGAAAAAAGCAAGGGCCAATTTGTGAAAAAATAGTGGAGTAAAAATTTTTTTTTTTCATTAGGAGGAGGGGGGGGGGGGGGTTCAGCTTTTTCATGTTTTCAGGTCCTGCCAAAGTAATTTTCACTTTTAAGCCCCTAGTTGGCCCCGAAATTAAACGGTCAAGGCCCTTTTCCCCTTTATTCCCGTATGTAGAAAAATCAGTTGGGGAATTTAGGAAAAACCAGGGTCATGTACTTTGGTTAAAATTTTAAAAAATTGGGCACTTTTATCAAGGGAGGGTTCGCAAAAATAATGCCTTTTTCAAATTTTTCCGCCACATTTATTATGTGTTTTAGACAGTTTCAGATGCTTCTGCGCCTCGCTCGACAAAGGAGAGGCTTAAATATGGCAAAAATGTGCCAGAATTTTTAAGCTGTATACAACTGAGCAAAATAGTCAGACGAGGTTGTCCACATTATATTCCACACACGGAGCAAGCAATGATGTTCAAAATCACATGACTATATAAAAAAAAATAATAAAAAAAAAAAACACTGTCTATGTGGCACAAAGGATTCAAGCGCACTGTATAAGCTCTGCACACAAGAGTAGGCTGTGGCTTTCAGAATTTCAAAGCAGATTTAATTTGCACGATAACAGAGGAGATAACCTAAGCAAATCAACACTAATACATGTGTAACCACCACAGATTGTCAGTTTTGATGCAGACTTTCATGGCAGTATGTTGAAGGGGTTCTACCACCCACCCCAAACAGCATGGTCTGGGCAGCGTTTGAGTTGAAACAGCGGTGTGTGCCTGAATGCACACACTCCCGAGGCTCAGTAATAGTCAGCCTTGGTGAGGACCTCTGTGGTCTAGTCCAACCATAATGGTAGGTGTGCTTGGCTAGACCGCAGAGGAAACATCCTTACATAATCATAAGGCCCCGTTCACACGGCTTATTCACGCCGGATTTGTGAGCCTGATTGCGCTCGCAATTCCGGCATGAATAAGGGGCGGGTGCGCAGCCCACCGGCCCCATAGACTTCCATTATCCACGGCGCATATTGCGCCTGGATAATGTGCATGTCACTTTACCCCCGCCCGGCGGATTCTCCGAGCGGGGAGGAGCGACGGAATCCACTGTTCTCTGTGAGAGCAGTGGATTACCGTAATTACTCCGACGGATTGGCGCCGTACTGCAGCGCAAATCCGGCGCGGAGTACGGCGCCAATCCGCGGCAAAATAAGCCGTGTGAACACGGCCTAAGGCTGAAAAAGTTACACGGACCTTAATGGAAAATAGATGCTCCGGTCCCCACTGCACCAATTTTCTGACTGGCGGTATTTCAGGCCGCCGGCGGTCCGAAAAACATAGAACATGTTCATTCTTCCGTCGGGTTTTTGGTGGGCTTTTGAACTTGCCTTTGTGATGGGGGTGGGCTTTTCTACGCAAACCGCGGATAAAAGCCGCCCCCCCCTCCCTGCATCCATGTGCACGGCACGAAAACAGGACAAATACCGGTCCAGATAAACCGACCGGTATTTGTCCTGTGCCGTGTAAGTGGCCCACAAGAGTATGTTCACACAGTGTACTGCGGCACTTACTGTACGTCTCGCAATACGCCTGGTGTTTTAAAGTGCATGTGATCAGTGCGTACTTCTAAAACGTTCTTCGCCAACTCCCATAGACATTCACTTTCCTCGGCATGTTATACCAGTCGGGGAATTAATTACCCTATTTGCGGTACCCCATTGCAGCCAATTACACTACAAAATAGGGACCGCAAATACGGCGGGTAAACGGAAGGCTAATGCACGTGCCTAGAGCACTGGTTTATTCCAAGCTACAGCAAAATGTGATGACCGGGCAGGGAGAGAGTGCATATGTGCAGCATTTCCCGCTCCCAATAGCACAGCCATCACACACTCTAATATCTGCACAAACACAGCGCTGGTCGGCAGTACACATAGGGTAATAAAGGCAATGAAGTGCAAGCATAAGTTAGATCATTTTTAATAACATATTTGCTCAACTGTTTATGTATTAACTATTAACCCAAGTCAATTGTTTCTCATGGCACAACCCCTTAAATCAACCCAAGATCCAGACTCCCAAAAATGCCTTTAAGATAAAATGGGGCTCACATGAGTTTTGCAGTACAAAGAACAGGATAACATCCCTATTTTTGTGAGGCTATGTCACAACCCTTCCTGTTTTGGTAACTACCCTCTGCCATGATGGGCAAAACATATGAAGTCTGCGCCCAAAGACACATAGTATCATTAAAAAATAAAAAGGCAAAACTGGTAAGAAAGTCCTAAGTGGTCTTTGCCTGAGGATTTATATTTTAAGCAAAAGCAGCTTCACTGAGGTATGCTGTGGAAAGCAGACACGAGAAGGTCTTGCAGCAAAACTAGTGCAGACACGACGATACATTCCACAAATCGCAAATGTTTGGCAAACTTACCCTTTTACATTGAGCAATGAGAACTGCAGTCTGAACATACCAAGTACACCCACAACCAAGTCAGCAAGCCTTTCTGGTAGTCTGACATACCTACAGTGCTCACAATGATCTACATTGGGTAACGTCACAAGGCCTATTTCTCTGTTGGAAATATACACAAGAGAAACCCCAGGTAGAATATGTGTAAGGCTATGTCTACACTGCATCAGAGAAAAAACGGCCCTTAAAGCGGCCGTTCTCTGATGCAGGACCGCGGCTTTTGTCACGCTTTGTGCAAAAGCCGCGGCCGCTTCTCGTTTTCCCGACGTCCCCCATACAATAGCATTGTATGGGAAGACGTCAAGAAGACGAGAAGCACCGGCGAACATGTTGTATAATACGCCGCTGCCGAAAGACGGGCAGAGAAAAGACGAGCTGTGTAGACTGCAGCTCGTCTTTCCTATTGCCGCCTATGGCACCACACTGACGATCGTATCTCCGGCGCTTTTAAAAAACGAAAAGCTCCGGAGATACGATCGTAATCATGTGCAGTGTGGACATAGCCTTAGGCTTTTTCGTTTTTTCTAAAAACGCTGGAAAAACGCCTGTAATCATCTCCCATAGACTTCTGTTGTAAAAACCTCCTGCTGTCTACACTGAGCTTTTTTCTGCTCGTTTTTTTCACTGGTCGTATTTTGCAACATGCTCTAAAAAACACCAGAGCAGGGCAGAAAATTTACTACAGGAGTCTATGTAAAGCGCCGGACGTCTTTTGGGGCGTTTTCGCGGCGTTTTTTGCCGCGATTTTTCAATGAAAACCCTCCCAGGAGATCCAAGTCCCACCTATAGTGGGTGTTAACAAAGGTTATATCTTATCAAATCTGCATACCAGTGTCTGATGTGTCCTTTTTTTGTAATCAAATGATCATGCTTTGGTCGCTAACGATTTTTGCGCAATTCATATTTTTTCCGCTAAAAATACGGTATTTACAGATTTTGGCGTCAATCTTTTTTTTTTTTTTTTTTACAAATTTTGATGCTAAACTCCTTTTCTAAACATATTTTGGTGCTAATAAAGTTATCTTGCTACTGATGATGAAAATACGTTTTTTATGGATTTTGGCGCCAGAATACGTTTACGGATTTTGGCGCAAAAATCCGATTTTTTACGTTTGACACTAAAATAATCTTTTTTACTGATTTTGGCGCTAATAACGTTATCTCGCTTCTGATGCCAAAATACGGTTTTTACGCGTTTTGGCGCAAAAATCCGTTTTTTTTAACATTTTTTGGCACTAAAATATTTTTTTTTTTTTTTTTTTTTTTACAGATTTTAGCGCCAACAACGTTAACTCGCCTCTGACGCCAAAAATAAATTTTTTACGGATTTTGGCGCAAGAATCCATTTTTTATGGCTTTTGGGGCAAAAATCCGTATCTTTACAGATTTTGGCGCTAATAAAGTGATCTAGCTTTTGACGCAAATAAATAAATTTTTTACGGATTTCGCCGCCAGAATCCGATTTTTGACGGGTTTGGGGGCTTAGTTCAATATCTTTAAAAATTTTGGCGCTAATAAACTGATCTCGCTTCTGACACTAGAAATATATATTTTTTTTTACGGAATTTGCCGCAATAATGCGTTTTTTTGGGAGTTTGGCGCTAAAATCCTTTTTACAGATTTTGATGCTAATACAGTTATATTGCTGTATGGGAAGATAATGTGGGTTTTTGTGGATTTTGGTGCAAGAATCTGGTGCAAAATTTAATAAAGCAGTTGCACGCAGCAGTAGCACACAAAGGACAATGTGCTCACAATGGCTACAGTGATCTAAAGGAAGTGACTACTTAACATGTTAACTCCACCTGTAGGGTGTAGTTTACATCCAATGGCTTAATGTGTGCACAAATTAAAAAGCAGAGCAAAGATGCGTCAAAAAAAACGCTCCGAAAAACAAAAAACGCACCAAAAAATGGCCGTTTTCTCAGCTGCTTTTGACAGGCAGGGGACAGAAAACTCAGTTTCATGAACGTTTTTAGTAATTCGTTTTCAGGTCGTTTTTTGTCCACTGCAGTGTAGACATAGCCTAAAAAATTACACAGGGCCTAATGTATGAAAACTAAAAATACGAAAGGCAATATTTTTTTGGCTTATTGCTTGATCTTGGTCCAGGTCTGATTGGCGTGCACTCGGCTTAATTTTTGCTATGGTTGCTGCTGATACATTTTTGAGTGTTCATGTATGAAAACTGTCTTAGGCTATGTTCGCACGGCGTAATTGCAGGGCGTACAGTATGCCCCGCAATTACGCCGGCTTTTCAGGAGTCGTGCAACCCACTGAGCCCTAAGACATGACATAGACATGTCATTTATCTCCCCGCACGTACAATACGATCGCATTGTACGCCCAGGGAGAGGAGGCGTAATCCATAGTTCTCTATGAGAGCTGTGGATTACCGTAATTTCGGCGCGCATCTTGCTCGTATTAGAGCGCAAATACGACGCAAAATGCCTGCCAAAATTTGACTGTGTGAACATACTCTGAGGGGTTGTTCACACAGCGTTTTTGAATCCGTGTTAGACGCGAAAAATCGCATTAAAAAATGCAGCGGAGATCGGATCCTAAACGGATCCAACACACAGCTGCGTGTTTGGATGCATGTTAGACGCGGAAGGATCGCACCCTATAGTTTATTTTAGGGCTCCTGCTGTGTCTTTCAGACCAAGAGTTGAGATGTCAATTCTTGGAATGGATCCGAAAGACTCAATGAGACCGATGCGTGCTTCACAGTGAAAGCAATGTAAATCACATGGCTCATTATTAGATAAGTGTTTGGGTCCGTTTAGGGTCCGACAGACAGATCCAAACACGCATCTAAAAGCGTATGTTCACAAAGATTCAACACGCCGTGTGACCAAACAGCAGCTTCAGATGCTGAAATTTCAGCGCTGAATCCACATCATATCCTTGTTGGAAAATTCGTGCATGCAAGCAAAGATATGACAGATTTTCAAAGGTAGATTCCCGACTCCTATACACTATATGGGAGGTGCGGAATCTGCCTCAAAGAACTCATGTTACTTTATTTTCCCGCACTTACAGTAAGCGCAGAAAAATAAGCATTTAAAATCTGCGTCATATGAAATGGGACATGATTTTACATATGAAAAAATGTAAGGTGGACTTAGGATGTTTTAGATTTGGTTTGGATGTAGATTCCGAGATGGATTCAGCGCCGAATCCGTCCCAAAAATCAGCATCCAAATCTGTGGTGTTAACATACCCTACCCAATCAGAGCTCAGCTTTCAGGGGTTGTACCACCATGCAGCTTTTATAGCGCCGCAGGCACCTTCAAGCTCAGGCTTCCTGGTTAGACTGTGGGTAGTTCTATAGCAGTGTTCGGCTCTGCCATTCCTAGCTAATCCCGTTAGGGAGGTTTGTAAACTGTAGTGTATAGGGCTACAGATCTGTAAAGGGATAAAGCTGGTCAGTCATAAAAACAAGCAGCCATCTTTCAAGAGAACACAGCAGGTAGTGTAGTTACCATTCCAAAGCACTGCTACAGCCTGTTAGAGCAAAGAGGTGACCAGTAACTAGAGAAGCTTGTGTTTAAAAGATAAGATCTACTCTTAACTGTGAAGACAAGCAAAATAAGAAAAGCAATGTATTTGGTAATAGTCTTTAGTTACCTTTGCCTACAGTTTTAAAGGGACATTCCAGTTTCATTGATTAGTGTTAACTAGATGCTGATCACCAGTTGATAATAAACATCTGGGGGGACAACATCCAACTCATTTTAACACATTCGTGCTTAGAGCACAACTATACGCTAGTCGTACAGCTGCATGGGTGGAGTGACGACTATCAGCGATTGCTGGCTCTCCACTGACAAGGCAGGGACAGTTTATTACCATCCTTGTCTTTTCAATCACTGTATATACAGCACTCAATGAGCACAGTACAAACAAGCAGGAAGCCTGGAGCCGGCAGTCACCTGACCGCTGGGGTTCTGAAGCTGCAAGAGCTGCTGGGTTTTATCAGACCCATCTCAGCAGGGAGCACAGGAGATGTATTTCCCCTGGATTGCACCTGTAACTGGGGCTAATATACCAACCACACTTAGGCTATGCTCACACAGCTGATTTTGGGGCGCATTACGCCGCGAATTTTGCGGATTTTGAGTTTGCAAATCTTGACAAATCCGCAGCATACCTGCAACACAAATTGGCATGCTGCAAATTTAGGGTGAAGGTACACGGATGTATTTTTTTTTTTTTTGCAAACGCAGCAGATTACAGGACCAGCCCTGTGGATGGTATTTTACAAGCCCGTGCGACATTTTCTACAAACAATTTTATTTTTTTAAAATCAGTAGCATATCAATTTATCGCCGACTTACTGCAAATTTAACCTACAAGGATTAAATCCACACAATCCTATGCAGATTTACTGCAAAATGTTTCCGCAGCAAAACAGTTTAAAATCTGCACTGCAGGTCAATGTCTGTGCACCTTTATTTCCTAAAATCTCACTCACTTTGCTGCTAAAGTAATACGCAGCAGAAAACTGACAACATCTGTCCAGTATCCATTACCCCTCATTCTGGAAGCCAATTTCAAGTGACAGTACAGAACACATTTGGCCAATAAATCACAAAGAGCTGCGGGTACAATGCTCTGGCGTTAAGAGCATGATTGCCATAGCTACCACTAGTCTCTCCACCCCTCTCTGCTACCTGTTATTATGTGATCTACTACGACAGATCACAGTATTCTCTGGCTCTAGCAAAAGTAAAATATAGTAGGGGAAGAAAAAGCCACAGCAACTCCACCAAAAGCTGTAGTTATGGTAACCAGAGCATGCAAAGGCAGAAAGATAATCAGTGATGCTGCTGTCAATCTGAGTGTGAGCATAGGCAGAAGCTCTTAAAGGGGATGTATCGCTTCCTTAGTTCGGCTGATTCACACTGCTCTCAGCTTCTCAACTCTGGAGATGCAGGGGCGTTTCTTCCCTTCCTAGCTGGATGACATCACCTCCCCCCCCCCTTCACTGTTCATGCTGGCTCCTGAGACCCCCCCCCCTCTCTGAGTCCACATATCACTGTGTCTCTCCCTGCAGTCTTATTTTGTAAGAGCTGTATACATACCACAGGCTGCATTCAATCTAGACTGAGCAACTGAACTCTTCTCCTCACAGCTGGAGATGCTCTATGAACGGCACAGATCTCGCTTCTATGCAGGAGAGTTAGGCACCGGGACAAAACGGTTATGTTTTCTCATAGTAGAATCTGTTGCAGTCTGTTTCTGCTGGGTGTGGGGAGAGAAAATGCTACAGCCCCTAACTCTGAGTCAGGCAGGGATCGACACAAATTGTGCCATTTCCTGTAATTCTGTTTCTTCTGCCTGTATAAAGTGAAAATGTGACTGTCCCTTACTCTGAGTGAGAGACACAGCTCCGTGAATTCGACCTGGGGCTGTACAGAATGTAATGAGCTCTCAGCTAGTGAAATGCAAGGAGGAGGGATCCGGAGGGATTCAACCAGGACTGGATATCAGTGTAAACAAAAACACAAGATAAGGAATACTGTGAATACAAGACAGCTTTGTTAATGACATCTAATTGCAAAGTTGCTTGTTTTCACTGTCCCCTTATTCTGAAGGCCATTTAATGAAATGATAAAACCCCTTTAACACTGCTCCAACCAGCATACATGGGCTGCACACTTACAAGAGGATTTTTTTTTTTATTTCATTGCAAATCTTTCCCAGAATTACCCTCATGACTAACCTGAAAGGTTAACTTCCACATTAAAGAGAACCTGTCGAAGTGATGACACGATCCGATCTGCTGGTAGCGTGTTATAAAGCTGGAGGAACAGCGCAGATATATGGTTGTAGAGAAAGATTCAGTAGAATTTGTATTCTATTCCGTTAAAGCCCTGCTTATTCTGGGTTAAGGAGTTCAAGAATGTGTTCACACGGCTGATTTGGATGCTATTCAATGATTAGAGGTTGAGTCCGCAAACCACGGACAGAACCGTCCCCCAAAACCATTGAAAAGATGATAAAATACCAGCTGGATTCTTAAACAGAATCTGACCGCCATTTAACCACTGCTGTGTGAACATACCCAAAGGCAGATGGGATGCTCCCAAGGCGGATTCAGTGCAGAACCTGCTCGGGAATCAACATACAAATCACCCATGTGAACCTAAGGGTATGTTCACACGGCATAATTGTAAGTGAAATTGCGCGTGTATTTCGCCACATTTTGCGCTTTATATGCAGCAAAATATGCGCTGCAATTACAGTAATTCATAGAACTAAAAATTGCGCGTCGTCTCCCTGGGCGTACAGTACAATCGTGTACATGTCAATGGGGTTGGCCAGGTGCCGGCTCCCCGTGCTTTGGAATCAGCGCATGCTTCCAAGACACCTGGCGTATTGCGGTGCGTACCATACACGCCCCAATACACCGTGTGAACATATACCCTAAGGGCACGGCCACACGGCAGATAAAATACCGGTCGGATTCATTTATTATTCTTTGAACATTAGAGGGACAGTTTGTGGCCGTGGTTTGCGAACTCGGCCACAAGAAAGGCTGTCAATCAATGGGAAGACCGTCCACTAGTCGATAAGCAGGGATTATATTCTGCTGAATATTCCCAACAAAACTATATCAATTTGCACAGCTCCTCCTGATCTAGAACATATTGCCAGCAGATTACATAGAACATGCAAAGTGACAGCTCCCTTTAAAGGGAACCTGTCACATAGGTTGTGCCCCCCTTGCTGAGGGCAGCACAAGCTAGTGTCAGACATGCTGTTCCCAGCGCTGTGCCCCTTATTCTGTAAGATGCAGCAGTTTTAGAGCATTTACCCCTCAAATCTTATTCATGAGCAGGTGTTAGCTCCACCCACCAAAGGCTAGCTCCGCCCACTGACAGTTATTCCCATGTTTCTACCTATTCAAAGTAATAGGTTTGTCAGTTGGTGGGCAGGGCAAGCTTCAGGTGGGCGGGGTTTGAAAAAACACACTCTAAAGGACTCTTCTGGCTGAAAGCTGCAGATTTGAGCATTAAATACACGAGAACTCCAGCATCTTACAGAATAAGGGACACAGCGCTGGAAACAGCAGGTCTGACACTACCTTGTTCTGTCCTCAGCCAGGGGGGCAAAAACTATGTGACAGGTTCTCTTTAATTGGCACATCAACAGCAGTACAGCATTAAACATATGTCGACATTCAGATATACTGTAGGAAGAGACCACCACCACCATGGGCCAAGTTTCCTTGAGCCTGATATTCTCTGGAGAGCTGCGAACCCACAGGCTCCTTGTGACCTACACTCAGCATGGCCCAAGTCTTCAATGTTTAATGTGGCTAATGCAGCATTTGTCAGTGTGAAGAAAACTGGGAGGGCAAAAAAAAAAAAAAACGTACCGCCGGGTCCCTGGGGCGCCAAGGATTCCCTGGCAATCTGTTCCTCTTTAGGACACACTGAGGAGGTTCATGCGCCATTGAAGGAAAATAGTGCACGTGCCTCGCCTGCATGTCAGGATGACAACCCAGAAGTGAAAAGGAGCAGACTGTCAGGACGACGAGTAACTAGATTTTTTATTTTTTTTTACCTATTCTGGCCCCATTTGCTTGTGTGCTTACACAACAGATCTTCCCAAACCACAGTCCAGGACGTGTAATGATACTCTCTCTGAACACTGCCTGTTCTATTATCAGCTTATTCTAATATCTTCAGGAATACTTGCTTATGCAGGTCTCCAAAGATCATCCCCAACAACCATTCCAAAAACTAATCAGAATTCCAGCTGCTAGAGCTGAAGTCTATATTAAACACAAGAAAATGTCAGAATTCTCACCATTGTCCTAATAATCTATCAAGCAGGTAAATCACAAAAGCCTGCTGATGGATAGTCAGAACATTCTGCTGCTCTGCTCTTGGATCAATCGTACCAGGAATGGAAGGTTCTATAGGGGAATAGTGAGGAAGCTCCCCTACAAGCTTCTCCTGAGGCCCATCCACAGCCACAACATAAAGAGACGTCATAGTGAAGGCCGCAGTGCTGAGCATATGCCTCTTCCTACAATAGTATTGTAAGTGACACAGCTGATTATCAGCAGAACAGACTGTGCATGGGAATTGGCCCTCGCACAATCTACAGTCATGGCCAAAGGTTTTGAGAATGATACAAATGTTAATTTTTACAAAGTCTACTGCATCAGGTTTTATAATGGCAATTTTGCATATACTCCAGAATGTTGTAAAGAGTGATCAGCTTAACAGCAATTAATTGCAAAGTCAATAGTTGCCTAGAAAATGAACTTTTTCCCCCAAAACACATTTCAACTTCATTGCAGGCCTGCCTTAAAAGGACCAGCTAACATCGCTTCAGTGATTGCTCCATTAACACAGGTGTGGGTGTTGATGAGGACAGGGCTGGAGATCAATCTGTCATGATTAAGTAAGAATCCACCACTGGACACTTTAAAAGGAGGCTGGTGCTTGGCATCATTGTTTCTCTTCTGTTAACCATGGTTATCTCTAAAGAAACATGTGCAGTCATCATTGCACTGCACAAAACTGGCCTAACAGGGAAGAGTATCGCAGCTAGAAAGATTGCACCTCAGTCAACAATCTATCGCATCATCAAGGAATTCAAGGAGAGAGGTTCCATTGTTGCCAAAAAGGCTGCAGGGCGCCCAAGACAGACCAGCAAGCGCCAGGACCGTCTCTTAAGTGTTTCAGCTTCGGAATCGGGCTACCAGCAGTGCAGAGCTTGCTCAGGAATGGCAGCAGGCAGGTGTGAGTGCATCTGCACGCACTGTGAGGCGGAGACTCATGGAGCAAGGCCTGGTGTCAAGGAGGGCAGCAAAGAAGCCACTTCTCTCCAGAAAAAACATCAGGGACAGACTGATATTCTGCCAGAGGTACAGGGAGTGGACTGCTGACGACTGGGGTAAAGTCATTTTCTCTGATGAATCCCCTTTCCGAATGTTTGGAACATCTGGAAAACAGCTTGCTCGGAGAAGACAAGGTGAGCGATACCACCAGTCTTGTCTCATGCCAACTGTAAAGCATCCAGAAACCATTCATGTGTGGGGTTGCTTCTCAGCCAAGGGAATCGGCTCTCTAACAGTCTTGCCTAAAAACACATCCATGAATAAAGAATGGTACCAGAATGTCCTCCAAGAGCAACTTCTCCCAACCGTCCAAGAGCAGTTTGGTGATCAACAATGCCTTTCCAGCATGATGGAGCACCTTGCCATAAAGCAAAGGTGATAACTAAATGGCTCAGGGAACAAAACAGAGATTTTGGGTCCATGGCCTGGAAACTTCCCAGATCTTAATCCCATTGAGAACTTGTGGTCAATCATCAAGAGACGGGTGGACAAACAAAAACCAACAAATTGTGACAAAATGCAAGCATTGATTGTGCAAGAATGGACTGCTATCAGTCAGGATTTGGTCCAGAAGTTGATTGAGAGCATGCCAGGGAGAATTGCAGAGGTCCTGAAGAAGAAGGGTCAACACTGCAAATATTGACTTGCTGCATTAACTCATTCTGTCAATAAAAGCTTTTGTTAATCATAATATGATTGCACTTGTATTTCTGTATGTGATAAAAACATCTGACAAACACACATAAAAACCAGAGGGCAACAGATCATGTGAAAATATAATATTTGTGTCATTCTCAAAACTTTTGGCCATGACTGTAGACTGCTGTAGGGCCCATTCCATGTAGTCTGTTAGGGACAATGCACATGTGAATCAAGTCCTGGCTCCCTGTAAAACACAACCTGGAACTATGAAAGCAATAAGCCTTTAACCCAGGCATCCTCAAACTGCGGCCCTCCAGCTGTTGGGAAACTACAACTCCCATCATGCCCACTGTTATAGATTATATAAATTCATGATGGGAGTTGTAGTTTCCCAACAGCTGGAGGGCCGCAGTTTGAGGATGCCTGGTTTAAAGGCTTATTGCTTTCATAGTTCCAGGTTGTGTTTTACAGGGAACCAGGACTAGATTCACATGCCTGCTTTATCCTCTTGGGCTGTGCACAGCAAACTGACTTCAACATTGATTAGGTAGTCCCAATGACTCGCTACAACACTCCATTTACGCTTTAAGGCAGGGATCTTCAAACTGCGGCCCTCCAGCTGTTGTGAAACTGCAACTCCCATCATGCATTTATATAATCTATATACAGTGGGCATGATGGGAGTTGTAGTTTCACAACAGCTGGAGGGCTGCAGTTTGAAGACCCCTGCTTTAAGGCATGAATATTACAATGATTGTCTATAGCATGACACTGTGGCATGCTACTGCGACACAACTGTAGCAAAATATCTAAACCTGGTGGATTTTGGGTCACAGACAGCATGTGACTTCATACTCCACAATATAAGTGGTTTGCAACCTTTGGATGGCTTTCTTAGCCAAACTGCAAATCCAAAATAGTGGCTGGCTAATGCCAGTCATCGCCATTCCCTGATCAACTCAAACTTGCATCTAATAGAATAGGTGGAATAACAGTCACTGTTGCGGTCATAATGAATTGACTTTACCTGGCATTGGTCAGCAAGATAATAGTGTCCTTGGGAACTAATCTGTATGATTCATACAAGCTCTGTGATCTGTAGGGTTATATGATAGAGAGAAGCTGAGCTCTGTGATATATAGGGTTATATGATAGAGGAGAGAAGCTGAGCTCTATGATATATAGGGTTATATGATAAAGGGAGAGAAGCTGAGCTCTGTGATATATAGGGTTATATGATAGATGGAGAGAAGCTGAGCTCTGTGACATAAAGGGTTATATGATAGAGGGAGAGAAGCTGAGCTCTGTGACATCTCGGGTGATATGGTAGAGGACAGAAACTGAGCTCTGTGATATATAGAGTTCTATGGTAGAGGACAGACACTGAGCTCTGTGATATATAGGGTTATATGGTAGAGGACAGAAACTGAGCTCTGTGATATATAGGGTTATATGGTAGAGGACAGAAACTGAGCTCTGTGATATATAGGGTTATATGGTAGAGGACAGAAACTGAGCTCTGTGATATATAGGGTTATATGGTAGAGGACAGAAACTGAGCTCTGATATATAGGGTTATATGATTTGGAGCAGGATTTGTATGTAAAAAGCAGAGAAAATCCTGACTTAAAAGGGTAGTCCCGTTACAGGAAATCCTCTTTGCTGGCCGCTCGTTGCTAGCTGTGGTCCAGCCCTGCATTTGAATGAGAAGGGCAGCACTAGTGCCATCCTCCTCATTCCCTTCTATGGGAGTTCCGAGTATAGCTGATGGCACACACTCCCAGATTCCCCTCAAAGGGGTTTTGCCATCATTGCCTGATAGGTATGGGTCCCAGAGATGGAACCTGCACCCATCTCAGGAATGGGCCCTCGAAACTCACAGTAGAGACTGGAGAGTTGGTCGCACTTGCGCACTCAGCTCTCTACTCTGTTCTATGGGTGCTCCGAGCAGAGCCAAACTCACCACTCAGCTGTACTCAGACCTCCCTTAGAACAGAATGGAGAGTGACCGCACAAGCACGACTAGCCAGCTCTTCAGTTGACACTGCAAGTGGCGGCCATCTTTTTCCCCTTCATAGCTCGCTGCCATGAGTGAAATCCCACATTCAATCAAAACTTGAAAGGGGGCTGCAGGGTCATTGCACACAGATCAACAGTATAGTAGTAAATTTACATATTTTGTCCCACTATTGTTCCCTATGCGCTCCGCCTCAGCACAGCCAAGAGTGGGCTTGGCTTGGGCAGCAGCTCATGTGGCTAGCAGACTACAGTTCCCATCATGCATTGCTGACATCTAATCCAGACTATTCTCCTCCCCTAGTATTCCCAACTTGCAGAAGGGCAAGTCTCCACCCTCTGGTGCATCTCATATTGTGCTCCTTTACTGCTGAGTGTCTGACATTAGTTCCTACTGCTAGAACTGTTCGTCAACCATATAAAGCAGGCATCCTCAAACTGCAGCCCTCCAGCTGTTGGGAAACTACAACTCCCATCATTCCCATGGTTACAGATTTTATAAATGCATGATGGGACTTGTAGTTGCTCAACAGCTGGAGGGCCTCAGTTTGAGGATGCCTGAATAAATCGGAATGAAAATACTCCTTTTTCAAGCATTTAAAAAAAAAAAAAAAAGTATTTTCATTCTGAAACATCTCAAAGTGTACAGCGCATCAGCTCTGTTGCGAGTTCCTACAGTCATACCTGAGGACTCGTTCAGGAGCGGTTCCTGAATGGGATAGGACTATGCACGTGAATGCACCTTCAGGTTTTTATATTTTCTGTGCTAAAAATGTTTGATGTTAAGCTTTGAAGAGAATAGAATGTTTTTGAAAATATTTATGCTTCGATGATTTATATGGTTGAAGAATGGTCAATAAAGGGTTAGTGAGGAGGACACCCTGAACCGAGGCGAGCGTGAATACAAGTGCTATTATACTGGAAGCAGTAATGTCTATATGCTGGAATATTGCTACAACTGAGCATGCCTGACCAGAAAGCAGAAACTGAACCACAGGTCGTATCCCTTGGCAACAAGATACACACCAGATTTTGAGCCAGTAATTGCTGAGATTTTGTGGGAAAACATTGAAGATCTTTCATTTGTTTTGCACACTTAAAACAGGAGTCAAGTCTTGTATACTGGAATACCCCTTTAATAAGCCACTCAAGGCAGATGAGTACACATGAACGGCATAGGGGCTGCCATACAGCAGGAGGACTGCATTACTGGAGGCCAACTAGGTATATATCAGTGCAGCAAGTAGGGTGCCAGCTCCATAGACGAAGCACACAGGCATCATGCAGCACTCGGCACCCGCCACTAAGGCGCCGGCACCCGCCACTAAGGCGCCGGTCGCCGGCACCCGCCACTAAGGCGCCGGTCGCCCGCCACTAAGGCGCCGGTCGCCGGCACCCGCCACTAAGGCGCCGGTCGCCGGCACCCGCCACTAAGGCGCCGGTCGCCGGCACCCGCCACTAAGGCGCCGGTCGCCGGCACCCGCCACTAAGGCGCCGGTCGCCGGCACCCGCCACTAAGGCGCCGGTCGCCGGCACCCGCCACTAAGGAGCCGGTCGCCGGCACCCGCCACTAAGGAGCCGGTCGCCGGCACCCGCCACTAAGGAGCCGGTCGCCGGCACCCGCCACTAAGGAGCCGGTCGCCGGCACCCGCCACTAAGGAGCCGGTCGCCGGCACCCGCCACTAAGGAGCCGGTCGCCGGCACCCGCCACTAAGGAGCCGGTCACTGGGATCTACGATGTAATCTCTGCCATCAATCATGACAAGGATCTGGACGCCCAATCCAATCTCCGCCCCGTCGTCATATCCCCAGCAGAGCTCTGTGACACACTATGACAAGCAGGAAAGGGCGCACTAGCAGGCAGCACTGTGTACTCAGGGAGGGGTAGTGACAGTGTGGGAGGGAGCACAGGCCCGGGACAGGCACATCCCAGCACGCCGCAGCCGGACACACCCGTCCCACCGCACTTACCACACCATGCCGTAGGCGCCCTCTCCGATGTACGACAGGTTCGTGTAGCGCGGGCCCACGTCAAAAGCCTGTCCCCGCACCATCTCCGGTCCCCCTCCGGGGTTTGACGAGGCCCCAGCCGCAGCCGCCATATTTGCTGTCAAGAGAGAATATCCCCTGGCGCGGTACTTGCAGGGCTGGCGTTCAGTGCCTCCTCCGCCGCCGCGGGTGTTGTCCTGCTGGGTGGTGAGGGGGAGCTGCTGGTCGGGACTCACTCTCTTGCTCGGTCGGTGGTTGTGTGAGGCGCTGCCTGGCTGACGCCTTCCCGCCCGCTGGGTGTGGGTGGGGAGGGGCATATGGGCGGTGCCCTAGTGGCGGGACCTCCCTCACGCTTTGCTGCAGTGGGCGTGGACTCGTAGATTTTTTTTTTTTTTTTTTTTCTTTCCTTCAATCTTTATTCAGATACATTTGTAGACATTTTTCCAGACCGCCATGGATAAGGGGGTCCTGTTCATGTGCATATATATTACCCGGTGTGTATATACTGGCCTCCATTCCATAACGTTAAATAGCATTATAACCGTGGTAACCCTTCGGTTACCATGGTTAGTGCAAGGTTGTATCCTCCATTGTGAGCAGGAAGTGCTTCAGTCCTCCCATTACAGTCCTTGATTGAGTCATACAGCCATTAGCAGAGAGGGGTCAGTTTTGCTAGCTGACCCGTGGAAATCCTTGTGGTCCTGGGGGGGCTAGAGTGTGTGACCACTCCTCTCCAAGCCCACTTCGTTGTGGGCATCACCATGGCAACCAGAACTGTAAACAGTACAGACATGGCATCTTCTTTAAAGGGGTTGTCTCACTACATTTATTCATCTTACCTCAGTCCTGTTTTCTTGGTTTCACTTTGAATTCAGGGGCGTGTTTACTGGCTTATACTAGGCTGCAGTAGAAGCCAGGTCTGTAGCTATAGCAACCAGTGTTGGCAGCCTATGAGGATAGATCAAACAGGTCTGTAGTTATAGCGTCCTGAGGAGCTGATGCAGCCCATACAAGAGGGGATATCTCAGAATAGGTAGGACACTGTTAATGGACATATATTGCAAAGTGACTTGATTTTGCAAGATCTTTAACATAAAAAGCAATCCTTGTAGCGAGATAACCCCTTTAATGCAGTCTAGTGGACTTCTCCATGTCTTTTTCTCTGAATACATTTGAGATCCTGCTGCTGTTCCAGTGCTGACGCTGCCACCACTGGCGTCTCCCTGGTTTTCTGGCTGTTGCCGTCAGCTCCACTGATTCGTTGCAGAAGTCACATGCTTCCCCGCTGTTCGCTAGTGATGCCAATAAATGGCATGGGAACACTTTTTAGGGTCAAACATGGATCAGCTCACCCAAATCCGATAATCACTTGGTCAGCGGGAGCACAGCTGAGTGGAGTCCACACCCAATAAACATGTAGAAGAAGGAAGTTGCCAGCTTCATCCTAAGTTGTATATGATAAAAAATCCATTCTTTATTAAATTTTTCTTAAAAATGTAGATAACACCATGTTATCTTCAGGCATATATTGCACCACATGAATACGGCATTATGCAAAGATGCTATTACTAATACCGCGTTTCGGAATACGTCCTTCGTCATAGTCTCCTCAGGATGAAGCTGGCAACTTCCTTCTTCTTGACACTTTTTAGGGTGTTTCATCTGTGAAGCAGTCTGGGGCCATTCCCTTGACATCACCGCTCAGGAAGAAAAAGGCCTGTAGATGATGTCAGGAGAATGGCCACTGATTGGCTGCAGACTGAAGAACAAGAAGTAGACATAGTGGGGGGCACCACCAGCAGCTTCAGTGCTAGCCTATGCTTATGCTAGAAGTTTAAGTTGGACCACCACTTTAAGGGGTGTCATCAGCACTCTTCTGCACCACAGGTAAGCTGGTAGCTCACTATGAGCCGATCATCTCGGAGGTTGGGAAGGGTGCACTCACATCCATCCTCACCATTAATTTCTAAGAGAGTTCCGAATATAGCCACGCACACTCGTTCAGCTATATTTGGAACTCCCATAGAAATGAATGGGGAAGACAGGTGCTAGTGCCGCCCTCCTTATTCTCTGAGACGGCTTGAAGCGTGGAAGAGATGGGATCACTCCTTTAACCCCTCCTTACCATGGATCACAAGAATATGTAGGTGAGTATCTGAATCCTAAGAACTGTTGTAATACTGCTGTTCAGTAAAAGTGATGGTGCTAGCCCAGGGGTCTTGTGGCATTATCTGCAGGTGCTGACTATATTTTACAGCCAACACTTCACAAAAACAGCCAGAACTGGAGATAAGGACAATCCCTGATATGTGTGTTTTACCTCAAAATGCTGCGGCGTTCCCGGGTAAAACACCCAGTGAAGTTGTCCCTGGTGTGGGGAGATGAGTTCAATGTGAGGCTTCTCCTCACCTCCTCATATTAAGTGATAGCGCTCTCTAATGTTTATGTATAAGGAAAAAGCTGTCAGTTAAGCTAAGGGGGCGAGGAGAAGCCTCACATCGGACTCATCTCTCCCGGGCACAGCGCTTCTACCTGTACCCGACACAACTTCACTGGGTGTAAAACACCTGGGAACGCTACAGCATTTTAGGGTTAGAACCACATGCTTAGGATCGGATAACCTGCAGCTATTTCATGCTGCCTATCATTCAGACAGCATAAAGTAGCTGACAGGTTCCCTTTAACCCCTTAAGCACCAGGCTTGTAAAGGTCTTAATGACCAGTAAAAATTTTTAGTTTTGCCTCCTTGCATTTTAACAGTCATAGCTTTTTTAATTTTTTTTCAATGATGCAGTTGCATGACGACTTGGTTTATGCAGGAGAAGTTGTACTTTTTGGGGGAATAGTTTGAGTTTACATATAAATGACTGCAAATTTTCTTTTTAGTTTTTTTAATTATTATTTACACCATTCACATTTCACACTAAATCACCTGTTACAGATTATTACGGTCGTGTGGATACCTAATATGTGTAGGTTTTTGGGGGGAGGTTTTGTGTAATGTAAGCACAATAATTTTTTATTAAATATTTATTTTTATTTTATGACTTATTTACATTTTTTCTATACTTTTTTTTAATTGTATTGTTTAATTCCATGAAGGGATAATTTTTTTACAATTTTTTTACACTTAGTCATGTATTAGCATATTTATGTATGCTAATACATTACAATCTATGTGAGTTTGACACAAGTTACAGTCAGGGCAACACACGGTGTGCCCTGACTGCTGGCTTGCTATACAGACAGCACTGGGGCTAATCTACGTCCCCAGGGCTGACTGTATAGACATTCCCCGTGCTCTATCTAGTCACCTGGAGTCCCGATGACCCTTTTGATTAGCCGCGGCAATAAAAGAGTTAAGCGTCATGGATTGGAGGTTTCCTCTTCTCCCCGACTCTTACAGAGACTGCTCTAGGTACAGAACTGTTAACTCCAGCTCCGTTCCATACACAGTTACAGCACTGGGAGCCACAAACCTCTTTCTGCTGTGATATCTTAAGACATTGCTGCAGCAAAAAGACACGCACCACCCGCCATCTATAGTCGATGGTCGGTCGGAGTTTAAAAAAAAAAAAAAAAAGCCATGGATGATCCCTTTAACAAACACGCTATATCGTTATCTACTACTGCTAAGCATGAAATTACAAAAATTAACATGAATTTCTTAGTATACATTTTGATCAAACCCAAGTGAGGAAAATTAACACAAAAAATGACAAGCCACCCCTGTCGCTTTAATAACTCAAATTCACTCACACATGTCCCAGGAAGCCATCAATTAGGCAGGAGACAAGGAGACCTGGCTGACAAAGGACAGAGAGGAGATCATCCTAGCAGGAGGTCAGCACATCAAAGAATTCTCATTTAAATTCGTTAGTACCTGGCTCAGGCTAATACACATGGGCTCTCACAGGCCTGGACAGCAAAAGGGTCATGCCAGACTCTAAAGCACTAATATTTCATAAGGATTTATGGAAGATCAGTTCATAACAGGTCCATCCCGGTTTCATATTTTAAAATATGAAACTTCCCACACGTGTAGCTGTCACTCCCACATTTGTATGACATTCGAGAAGGGAGAAACTCACAGTTCAGACAGGGGAAGATGCATGAGGCCATGTGTAACAGGGGGTGCGACGGGGGCTGTCCCAGTACTGTTATAAGCCAAATCCCAGGTAGGCCTATTGTCGTTCTCTATTGGAAGGGGTTATGCCAAGCGTACAGGAGCGTACAGAACCTGCAGACCACATTTCACCCAGGTGTAGGCCAGCACAAAGCCAACCTAAGGTAATTAGACCCATCTGCTACCCCTTTGGTAACCATACCCTTATTTGTACCTCTGACCAATATCTCTATAGTATTGTCCCTATGTATATATTGTTTGTCTAGTGCGCCCTCCAAGGCGAATGAAATCTGTATACTTTAATCTGAGCTGGTTTGTTGTCTTGATCATCGATCTCACCTGCCTTATTTTCGGTCTTTAATATATAGCTACCCCCAAGGCTGCTTCCTGGCCTTGTTGTAAGTCGGTAACGGACCGGTCTTATAACCAACGAGGAACTGCAGTCTACAGGGCTGACAGAGCTCTGTTTAACCAGGGTGGGTAAACAGATTTCTCCCAGCCGTTCAGGGTTTTGGGTGAGTGGAGTATCCTCTTGCACTCCCTGGGTCTTCCTGTGCCCGTGTGGACAGGGGTTAACGGTGAAACCGTATCCGGCTGACCTTGTGCACCTCTAGTTGGAGCGCAATGTCATGATACACCTCAAGTGGGCACGGCGGGTTTTCCTGACAGATTGGTGGCAGCACGTTGGGATCAAGACAATAGTGTGTATGTGAGTATGGGGCTTGTACACCCAGACACTAAGGACTATCAACAGTGGCTTTTGCTGATGGGGTCTTAAGATCAGCTCAGCACTAGACAGTCTAAGTGCAAATACGAGGTGTTGGGTGCATTCAGTTTGCAGTTTTTGTGTCAGTAACCAAAGGTTGCAAGGATGGCTGGTCGTGGCAGGGGCAGAAATAACCAACAGGCCAAAGCTGTAGTCCTTGGGGAAAAAGATGGCGAAGTTAGCCAGGAGGAGCTCAGCCCAGACCAGGCTGTGGACTATGAAGGTGAGGAGGAGTCCAGCTCGGGCTCCTCAAGGAGCCAGTCACAGATGGCCAATTCTGCAGTGGGCCACTCATCCTTGGCTATTCTCTTGCAAGCTGCCCTGGCTAAGCTCGAGGCTGGAGACCTCGACTCCTACAATGCCCTCCTAGCAGCTGCAGAAGGTCGTGAGCAAGCAGAGGCGGCAGCTGGAGAACGTTGTGAGCTGGCAGAGGAACACCAGCGCGAGCGTGACTAGCAAGTGCAGATGCTCCAGCTACAAAAGCCCTCCCCGGCCAATCAAGACCCCCTTGAGACCCAGGTTCCACAGTTATGGGCAGAGGACTTTTCCATGCTGGATAAGGGCGGGGACCTGGACACCTTCTTGCTGGCATTTGAGAAAATGTGGGTCCGGTTCCTAACTCCTCGACTCAGGGGTAAAGCCCTGTAAATATTTGGGGATCTGCCCTGCAATACCACCCTGACCTATGAGAAAGTCAAGCAGGCGCTGGTCTGGCAGTACAATCTAACCCCAGAGATGTACAGGACGAAGCTCCGGAGTTTACAGTGGGGTCCTACCGACAACTGGGCCGACCACATGCGTGCCCTCCTGAGAGAAGTCGACCAGTGGACCTCAGGGTTGGAGATCACCACAGTCCAGCAGCTGAAGGAGCTCATCGCGACGGAGCAGTTTTTGTGGAAGTGCCCGGAGGACCTCCAGCAGCACCTTTGTGACAGGAAACCAGAGGGCGCTTCCGCCACAGCAAACCTTGCGGACGAATATGCCAATAATCGGGCACCGGAGGTCAGGAAGCACGCCAGCTGGAGAGGGGGTAAGGCGCACGTTGTGCCAGTTGTCCCTACCCCTAAGCCCAGGGAGCCCCCAGCCCATGCTTCCAGGTGTGTGGGGAAACCCCGACTCTTTGTAAACACCCGGGACACTTCAAGGCCGCATGTCCCCAGCGCCAGAAGGGCCCGTCCCAGTCCCCTGTTTCAAGGTCCCCCAATGTTTTGTGTGGGGGTGGGGAGGAGACCCATTGATAACTACCAGCCCGTCACCATAGGCCGTACTGTGGCTATGGGACTCTTGGACACCGACGCGGAGATGACTGTGGTGCGGCCTGAGCTGGTGTCCCCAAAGGACATGATACCAGGAAAGACTCTCACTGTCTCCAGAATTGGAGGCGTTGTGCTGGCGCTACCAGTAGCCAAGGTGTATTTGGACTGGGGTGCCGGGCAGGAGGTGGGGGTATCGCTTTACATTCAGCCATTGTTCTGTTAGGGATAGACTTGGGGAGGCTGGTGGCACGTTTTGAGGCCCTTGAATCCCCAAGGTCTGCTCCCTCCAAATGCAATGTGTTATCCACTCCAGTTAGTAATGTGGACAATGTTATTAACCTGCATACGTGTGGGAGTGGGTGATGTGATGTGTTCCTTTCCATCCTGTGGAGAGGAGGTGAGGTCAGCCAGCTGAAATGAGGCAGCAGGGTGTGTCCAGCAAGCCTGCTGGGATTTGTTGTCACCTGTTGTGGTAGCAGAGGGGGCAGACAGCTGTGGTGGGGGAGCATGCAGGCGAGGCAGGGCTCCAAGGTAAGGCCACAGAGCAGAGTCTCCCCACAGACAGGCATGGTGGAGGAACATGCAGAGGAGGCAGGGCTCCTAGGAAAGGCCACAGGGCAGGGTCTCCCCACAAATGGAATGTCATATGGCCAGGGTAGGCCAAGTGGACTGGCGACTTGTACAGGCATCGAGAGGGAGGGAGCCCCACCAGCAGTTGCAGCGGTCGTGGCCACTGTCACACACAGTGGAAGTGCTAGGAGGTCCCTCAGGGGCCCGAAGGCATCCTCCCATCGGACCGGGTAAGTGCCAGGGTAGGCGTTGCAGTCTCATCCATTCTGGCCACATCTAGCTGAGAGTTTCAGGCAGCGTTAGAGGCTGACGACAGCCTGAAACCTCTAAAGGAGCAGGCGGCACAGCCTCCCTTGGACTGGGACCAAGGACGGCTGTACCACATGACGGTCTGACCGGGTTCACCAGAGGCGTGGCCCAGGGACTGACAGTTTGTGGTACCCTATCCGTTCAAGGCGGAGTTGTTGCGGGTTGTGCACAAGATTCTGATGGCCGGACACCTAGAGATCACCAAAACAAAGGAAAGACTGGCCAAGCATTTCTACTGGCCAAAGATGGGGACTGATGTGCCTGCCTACTGCCATTCATGCGACACCTGTCAAGAGGGTTTGGAAGGCCAGGCCGAGGCCCAAAACCCCACTGGTACCTCTGCCCATCATTGACGAGCCTTTCAGCAGGGTGGCTGTGGATTTACTGGGGCCACTGTCCATTCCCAGCAACTTCGGGAAACGCTTCGTACTGACGGTAGTAGATTATGCACTCGGTACCCAGAAGCAGTAGCCCTGTCGTCCATTCGGGCCGACAAGATGGCCACCGCCTTACTGGAGATTTTCTCTCGAATGGGCTTTTCCCAGGAAATGCTCACTGACCGGGGGACCAAGTTCATGTCGCAGTTAATGAAGTCCCTCTGTAAGCATGTACAGATGCAACATTTGGTGGCCAGCCTGTACCACCCACTGACCAATGGCTTGTGTGAACGGTTCAGTGGCACCCTGAAGCAGATGCTTATGATGTTGGTCGACACCAACGGGCGCGACTGGGAGTGGTACCTCCTACACCTACTATTCGCTTACCGGGAGGTTCCACAGGCCACAACGTGGGTTCTCCCCCCTTCAAGCTCCTGTATAGGCGAAGTGTAGGGGGCCCCTGGCTCTGGTGAAGGAGGCATGAAAGGGAGACTTAGCCACCCAGGAGGTGTCGGTCATCGAGTATGTTGTGCGCTTCTGTGACAAAATGCAGGCCTTGACACAGCTGGTGCATCAAAATATGTTGCGGGCCCAGGCCGACCAGAAGCAGTAGTACGACCATAACGCTTGTGAGAGGACCTACCAGGTGGGTCAGAAAGTGTGGGTACTGGTCCCCGTACCACAGGACAAGCTTCAGGCAGCTTGGGAAGGCCCATACGTCATGCACCAGCAACTCAACGCCGTCACGTATCTAGTCACCGTGAACCACGACCGGGGGAGGCGGAAGGCCTTCCATGTGAACATGATGAAGGCGCATCATGAGCGAGAGGCATGTGCCCTTCCCATGTACAACCTGCCCAAGGAAGGAGAGACGGAGACCCTCCTGGATATGCTTGCCCTGGTCAGGGCGGTTGGATCAATAGAGGATCTGGAGATTTATGGACAGCTCCTGGAGGACCAATGGTCCCAGCTGTGGACAACTCTCCACCCCTTCTGGGAGTTGTTTACCACCGTGTGGACACCGGGGGATCACCCCCCAATCCGGCGTTCAGCATATCGGATCTCCTTCGAAGTGCAGTAGCACATGCATAAGGAGATTGTCGAGATGCTGAAGCTGGGGGTCATCCAGGAGTCCAACAGTGCCTGGGCCTCGCCTGTAGTCCTCGTACCCAAGAAGGATCGTACCACCCGGTTCTGCATGGACTACAAGGGGACTCAACGCTGTCATGGTCACCGATGCGTACCTAATGCCGCGCATTGATGACCTGCTCGATCAGTTGGGGCCAAGTACCTGACCATCATGGATCTGAGCCGGGGATAGATTTCCCTGACCCGTGAGGCACGGGAACGCACTGCCTTTATCACCCCATTCAGACTGTACGAGTCCACCGTCATGCCGTTTGGCATGAAGAATGCTCCTGTCACTTTTCAGCGGATGGTCAACATGCTGCTTAAGGGACTTGAAGGGTACGCGGCCACGTACCTCGATGACACCGCCATTTTCAGTCCCACCTGGGAGGATCACCTCCAACACCTGACGCAGATGCGCGGACAAATCTGCCAGGCAGGCTTGACCATCAAGCTGGAAAACTGCCAGCTGGGCATGAGCGAGGTACACTACCTGGGGCACCATATAGGTGGGGGGGCCTTGAAGCCAGAGCCCGGAAAACTTGATTCCATCGCATCCTGGCCCACCCCAGGGCCAAGAAGCAGGTGATGTCCTTCTTGGGCACTGCCAGGTACTATAGGAGGTTTGTTCCACACTATAGTAGCCTGGCAAAGCCCCTGACGGACCTCGGAAGGAAGAGGTTGCCCTCCAGGTCCTCAAGGCCGCCCTTTCAAGCTACCCGGTACTACAAGCAGCTGACTTCACCCGGCCATGTATAGTACAAACCGACGCCAGTGACTTTGGCCTCGGTGCAGTGCTTAGCCAGGTTGAAACAACGGGACAGGAACATCCTATTATGTACTGGAGCTGGAAGCTTCTGCCGAGGGAAGTGGCCTACTCCACGATGGAGAAGGAATACCTAGCGATAGTGTGGGCCCTGCATCGGCTGCAGCCCTACCTATATGGGCGTCATTTCATCGTGGAGACAGACCACAACTCTCTGAGCTGGTTACACACAGTCTCTGGAACCAAAGGGAGGTTGCTACGCTGGATCAGGCGCTCCAACAGTACCACTTCACAATTCGCCACCGGAATGGCCAAGACCACGGCAACGTCGATGGGTTGTCCCAACAGGGAGAAGGGGAAAGCGGGCGCCTTGGTGAACACAGAGAGGTGCTTTCCTCGAGTGCCCTCTAAAGGGAGGGTGTGAAGAAAATTGACCCAAAAAATGACCTGCCACCCCTGCAGCTTTCATAACTCAAATTCACTCACACAACACATGTCCCAGGAAGCCATCAATGAGGCAGGAGACAGGGAGACCTGGCTGACAAAGGACAGAGAGGAGATCATCCTAGCAGGAGGTCAGCACATCAAAGCATTCTCATTTATATTCGTTAGTACCTGGCTCAGGCTAATACACATGGGCTCCCACAGGCCTGGGCATCAAAAGGATCATGCTAGACTCTAAGGCACCGATATTTTATAAGGATTTGTGGAAGAACAGTTCATAACAGGTCCACCCCGATTTCATATTTTAAAATATGAAAATTCTCACATGTTTAGCTGTCACTCCCGCGTTTGTATGACATCCGAGAAGGGAGAAACTCCCAGTTCAGGCAGGCAAGGTGCAGGATGCCATGTGTAGTACCAGGTCGTAACTTTGGCCCATCTGGTTCTGATGGTATCACTGGCTCAGTTCTGTGCCAATGCCCAGCTATGGTCCATTTTGTGTTCCAGCCAGAAAACTGCATGACCCAAGAAGGAGGAGTGTGCAGGCCGTCCTAGGGGCGTGAGTGGGTGTAACAGGGGGTGCAACGGGGGCTGTCCCGGTATTGTAATAAGCCGAAGCCCAGGTAGGCCTATTGTCGTTCTCTATTGGAAGGGGCTACGCCGAGCGTACAGAACCCGCAGGTCACATTTCACCCAGGTGTAGGCCAGCACAAAGCCAACCTAAGGTAATTAGACCCAACTGCTACTCCTTTTGTAACCATACCCTTATTTGCCCCTCTGACCAAGATCTGCATAGGATTGTCACTCTGTATATATTGTTTGTCTAGTGTGCCCTCCACGGCAAATTAAATCTATACACTTTAATCTGGGCTGGTTTGTTGTCTTGATCATCGATCTCACCTGCCTTATTATTGGTCTTTAATATATAGCTACCCCCACGACTGGTTCCTGACCTTGTTGTAAGTCGGTAACGGACCGGTCTTATGACCAACGAGGAACTGGTGGCAGTCGACTGGGCTGACAGAGCTCTGTTTAACCATTGTGGGTAAACAAATCTCTACCAGTTGTTCAGGGTTGTGGGCGAGTGGGGTATTCTCTCGCACTTTCTGGGTTTTCCTGTGTCTGTGTGGACAGGGGTTAACGGTGAAACTGTATCTGGCTGATCTTGTGCACCCCTAGGGGGAGCGCGTCACGATACACCCCAAGTCAGGGTGTCGCCCCTCGAGTGGGCACAGCGGGTTTTCCTGACAGCCCACCTGCCATTTCAAACCAACCTCTTTTAAGTGGGTCCCTAAAATGACAGGCAGTGTCTGACCGGGGTGCCTAGGGCTACCAGAGGAGTTTATTTCAGGGGCCTACTGTGTCTCCTTGCCTCCACCATATGTACGCTGCCCCCACTCTCGCTTTAACTTATACAAACCGATATGACATCATCACACTAATCTGTCATCTAGATGGAGCGCTGGGGCTTCTGAGTCTCCCTCACCTAATTACAGTAGGACACCAGTGGTAAACATGAAAGGTCTGAAGATATATTTCTCCCTCGCCGAAAGATACATTTTATATAAATAGAAATACCGTATATACTTGAGTATAAGCCGAGGCACCTACTTTTGCCACAAAAACCGGGAAAGCTTATTGACTCCAGTATAAGCCTAGGGTGGAAAACGCAGCAGCTACTGGTGAATTTTAAAAATAAAAATAGATACCAATAAAATTACTTAGGCAGTTGAATGTCTCCCATAGGCAGATATAGGCAGGTATAGGCAGTTGAATGTCTCCCATAGGCAGGTATAGGCAGTTGAATGTCTCCTATAGGCAGATATAGGCTGGTATAGGCAGTTTAATGTCCCCCATAGGCAGATATAGGCAGTTTAATGTCCCATAGGCAGGTATAGGCAGTTTAATGTCCCCCATAGGCAATATAGGCTGGTAATAGGCAGTTTAATGTCCCCATAGGCAGATATAGGCTGGTATATGGCAGGTTTAATGTCCCCATAGGCTGGTTATAGAAGTAATGTCCCCCTATAGGCATGTATAGCAGTATTTTGTCCCCTAGGCAGGCTATAGGCAGGTATGCTCATAGGCAGGTATAGGTTCGAGGTATAGGTCGTTATAGGCAGGTATAGGTCCCCCTAGGCAGGCTATAGGCAGGTATAGGTCCTCAAAGATAGGTATAGGCAGGGTATAGGTCCTCATAGGCAGGCTATAGGCAGGTATAGATCCTCATAGGCAGGTATAGGCAGGCTATAGGCAGGTATAGGTCCCCTAGGCAGGGTTTTAAAACAAAAAAGACCCACTTACCTCGATCCCCGCTGCTCCGTCTCCCGGGGGCGCTCCTCCGTCTTCTCGGCACAGGCGAGTGATGTCATCAGGCCGCGCACGCAACGTGATGACACGCTGCCTGTGCCGGAAACTCCGGACAGCCGCGAGTCTGCGGCCGTCCGGAGTCCACTGCGGAGCAGGGAGCGCTCACTCTCTGTTCCGCAGTGGTGTCTCTTCACCTGTGTGCGCATGCAGGGGAAGGGATCGCTGACAGCGCCTGGGCCACCGCAGTGCCCGGACGCTGTCAGGTACTCGGCATTCACTTATATGCGCTCCCTGGGGAGTCTCATATAACTGAAGCGTCCCTGTCGGCGCACGGGCCATCGCAGCGCCCGAGCGCCGACAGTGACTCGAGTATAAGCCGAGGTCGGATTTTTCAGCACATTTTTTGTGCTGAAAAACTCGGCTTATACTCGCGTATATATGGTATATCAAAAGCTATAACACAAAGTACTGTGTATAAAACCACTAAATAATGGTTGTACAGTTACCAAATAACACCGCTACATAAAACCAGAATCCCAAAGCTAAAATTCCTAAGACCAAATACCGTCAAATCATGACCACCACATAGTGACTGAATAATACCACCACACTATGACCAAATATCACCACCACATAATGACTGAAAAATATCGCCACATCATGACCACATACCACCACAGTGACTGAATAATACCACAACACTATGACAACATATCACCACCACATAATGACTGAAAAATATCGCCACACCTTGACCACATATCACCACCACATAGTGACTGAATAATACCGCAACACTACGACCACATATAACCACAATATAATGACTTAATAATACCGCAACAACATGACCACATATCACCACCACATAGTGACTGAATAATACCGCCACAACATGACCACATATCACCACTATATAGAGACTGAATAATACTGCCACACCATTACTGAATATAAACCATTACACTTTGCACACATATAAGTGATTACAGTTCAGGTACATTTAGTGACTCATAGGTGACATTTCTCCGATGAGTTGTTCAGATTCCCTTTTCTTCTGTATGCGGTCCAAACCACCATGCTGACTTCTCCCAGCCAACACTCGTCCCTGCAGATTTGGACACAAATATCTTAGAATCCTCACTTTTCCAGCAAGTCCTTACTTATAGGTATATAAGTCACCTCACTAGATAGGAAGCTCTATAGGCATAGTTGCCAACTTTGAGAATGAAATAGCAGGAAATTAAAGAGTGCGGCGCGCTACACGCGCCGCGGCAAAAATTAGCATGGACATGCCCATTTTTGGTGTGCCACGCTCCTTCAAAAAGCCACACCCACTCCGCCTAACTGCATAATGGCTTTGGAAGAAAGCCAGGTAGATTCCCTTATAGCCAGGTAGTAGCCCCCCATAACCAGGTAGTGCCCTTACAGGCAGGTAGATGCCCCTTGTAGCCAGGTAGATGCCCCCTCTGTAGCCATGTAGATGCCCCCCTTTGTTAGCAATGTAGTTGCCCCCTTTGTAGCCAGGTAGTGCCATTTAGTAGTCAGGTAGTTGCCCCCTTTAGTAGCCAGGTAGTTGCCCCCTTTAGTAGCCAGGTAGTTGCCCCCCTTTGTAGTCAGGTAGTTGCCCCCTTTAGAAGCCAGGTAGTTGCCCCCTTTGTAGTCAGGTAGTTGCCCCCTTTAGAAGCCAGGTAGTTGCCCCCTTTGTAGTCAGGAAGTTGCCCCCTTTAGTAGTCAGGTAGTGCCCCCTTTAGTAGCCAAATAGTGCCCCCTTTAGTTTGCCAAAGGGAGTTTCCCCCTTAGAAGCCAGTGTAGTTGCCCCTTTAGTAGCCAGGTAAGTGCTCCCTTTAGAAGCCAGGTAGGTGTTGCCCCCTTTAGTAGCCAGGTAGTGCCCTTTAGTAGCCAGGTAGGTAATAGCCCCCTTTTAAGTAAGCCAGGTAGGTAGTTGCCCCCTTTAGAAGCCAGGTTGTTGCCCCCTTTGTCAGCCAGGTAGTGCCCCCTTTCGTAGCCAGGTAGGTAATTGCCCCTTTTAGAAGCCAGGTAGGTAGTTGCCCCCTTTAGTAGCCAGGTAGGTAGTTGCCCCTTTAGAAGCCAGGTAGGTAGTTGCCCCCTTTAGTAGCCAGGTAGGTAGTTGCCCCCTTTAGAAGCCAGGTAGTGCCCCCTTTAGAAGCCAGGTAGTTGCCCCCTTTAGAAGCCAGGTAGTGCCCCCTTTAGAATCCAGTTAGTGCCCACTTTAGTAGCCATGTAGGTAGTTGCACCCTTTAGAAGCCAGGTAGTGCCCCCTTTAGTAGTCAGGTAGAGCCCCCCTATAACTAATAAAAATAAAATAATAAATTCCACTTACCTCACCAGGCTCCCTGCAGCATGTCCGAGGCTGACGACTGAGTACTCTCAGCGTCACAGGGGTAGTGAGTGCAGCCGCGCCTCACTTCCCCTGCGCCGCTGACCTATATGTACGGCGCGCACCGGCGCCGTACATACAGGGGGAGGAGGGAGCGATCCCTCCTGCCTCCTCCTGCACAGTGAGACGTGCCGGGCGGGTGAGCGGACGCTGCGGACGCTTCACCCGCCTGTAGCAGCAGCCCGGCGGCGCCAGAGTAGCGCACTCGCGCTACTCTTGCGACGCGGTAATTGAAAGAACCCCCGCCGCCTGCTGGCGGCGGGAGGTTTCGCCAACTCTGCCGGGAGGGCGGGGGGGGGGACCCCAAATAGCGGGAATCCCCCGCCAAAAGCGGGAGAGTTGGCAAGTATGTCTAAAGGTCCTCTCAGTTAGGCAGGTATATAAAGGTCCTCTCAGGCAGATATATATATATTTGGACCCCTCATTTAGGCATGTATATATATATTGGCCCCTCTGTAAGGCAGGTATATATATGGGCCTCTCGGGCAGGTATATATATGGGCCCTTCAGTTAGACAGGTAACCGCCAATAAAAATAATAACAATAATACTGAACTTACCTCCTTCCCCAGCCAAGTGCCTTCTTCTTCTGCCCGAAACTGGCGGCGTAACGTCATCATGCCTCCAGCGTGGGCACGCTCCTATGGCAGCTCCTCGGCCGTACAGCCTATGCAGAGTGACTAGGCTGTGTGGCTGAGGAGACGCAGCGGCGTAGCGGCTACCCATTTCAGCACTACGGGGCGCTGTGTCAGACCTGGGACCCACTGGAGGATCCTCCGGTGGGCCAGTCCAACACTGGTGACAGGTGTAGCACTGCATGGTGACCAGCACCATAGCAACAGCCTTCTGTCATGCTTAGCCCCCTGTTTCTGGAACACATCATCATTGCAAAAATGGCTCCCATATAGCACCAACACCCAAAGGGAGTATCACAAATACTCACTTTACCATATGTTTCCAGCAAAAACACTGTTAGAAAATAGGTATCAAGGGGCAAGCATGCTTCCATTGTTTGATCAAAATGTGTACTAAGAACCACATGTTAATTTTTTTAAGTTATGCTGCAGCACTAGATCAATATATAGCTTGTGGATATGCGGTCCATGTTAATTTTTTTTTCTATGACTTTGGTTTAATCGCAGGTGCAATAGCAATCTTTGTCCGTCATATAGTTGCTTCTGCAAAGAAATAATTCTCACAGAACATAGATAATGCACACATTTATATCCTACCAAAGAGATAATGAACTCAGTGAAATCACAGCACAGACATAATAAATACAGTGATATCTCTGCACAGAAAAAATGCAGATAGTGAAATTACAGCACATGGGAAGAATCTAGTGCTAGCAATGTGACATTGCAGTGCACAATATAGGAGCAACAAAGTAATATAAAAAACAGTAATAAAAAAGTAATTGAGCAGTCACATCACAGTGTAATGTACTATATAATGTAATGTCACTTAATAGGATGATGTCACAAAACAGGAATACTAAACATAGTAGACAATGCCTGTAGGCAACAGTGATGCCATAGCACATGGGTAATAAACACCAAATTATAAAATAAGGATAATGCAAATATTAGTGTCCCAGTAAAGAGATAATGAATATAGTAATTTCACACTACAAAGACAAATCAGTGATGTGACAGCACAGGAGCAATAAACATGATGGTAAGTCTAAGGGTATGTTCACACGGCTTATTTTGGGGCACATTTCGCTGCGCATTTCGCGGCGTTCTGCACTCAATACACGGGGAAATGCGCCCCATAATTACGGTAATCCACAGCTTTTCATAGAGAACTATGGATTACACCTCCTCTCCCCACTCGTACAATCCGATCGTATTGTACGCGCAGGGAGATAAGTGACATGTCAATTATTTGCGGCGAATACTGATGGAGCTGATGCTATTTCTCAGAACAAATTCATAGACTCCACAAATATTATTTCAGGATGGTTTTGTTGAAAACCGTTTTTTCCCACTTAGTGCAGCGTTTTGCATATTTACAGTTTATTAAAGTTTTTTGTGTTCTAAAGTCGTATTCAATAAATATACTTTAGGGTTTATTCACATGGCGTAATGTCAGTCCATTCTTCAGCGTGTAAGTGAGATTTCATATGCACAAAGTACGAGCCGAGATTACGGTTATTCATAGCTCTCATTGAGTTACCGACACTTTAAAATAAATAATAATAATCCGGCAATACCAAACACATAGGGTTTTCATTATATTTTGGTACCGTAAAAAAAATGTTTTTGCCGCAGCGGCATTTTCTGCGACCAATAACTTCTACCTACGGACTTGAGTAAAGGTGTATTTTTTGCAGGCTAAAGTGTACTTTTTATTAGTACCAGTTAGGAATAAATGAAACTTTTCTGATCACTTTCATTTAAATTTTTAGGGGATGTGAAATTACCAAAAAAACCCCACAATTTTAGCATTTGGTATTTTTTTTCTTGCATGTTGTTCAGCGTATGGGATAAATTATGTTATATTTTAATAGACTGGACATGGCAATACCAATTGTGTATAACCTTTTTTATATTTTTTTATTTGTAAAATGGCAAAGGGGGGATCTGAACTATAGGGGGGTGCAATCGTTTAGACAGCGTATTGCATTGTAATACAATGCAAAACGGTGTACAACTATGGCAGTTGTAATACTTCCTGCCTGGGGCACGAAGTTATATAACAGAAATCATTACGGTGATGGAAGCCGTCAACAGGCTACCAGCTGCCATGTTAACCGATCGGGACCACACGATCTCGCCACATAGGTCCCGATCAGAGTGAGGAGAGGTGCGCACCAGTATGTCAAATGTCGGTGGTATTGGGTTAAAACCTGCTCCATTTCAGCGCTGCCACCGCCCTGATGCACCCGCTGATGACGTCACGATCAGTGCTCACATCATGCTGCAGCCAATCACATGCAACAATGTTTACCTGCTTTATACTAAGGAAGAGACAGACCACTGCAACCTGTGAATAGCTACTGGGTGTAGTGAATAATGAACTTGATATCATCTGCAGGAAGGGGCACAGTGCTTTATTTATATCCTCCCTGACTGTCTGACTTGCATTTTATGGAAATGAAACACCCTTTTAAGGTTATATTCACATCTTTTTTTGGAGTCTATGTATTATGTATTTGCCAGAAAAAAGGTGAGTTCCAGGCATATACGCCAAACATATTAAAAGGCTTCATTCTCTTAATGGAGACCAAAAGAGTGTCTGTCTGATATACATTGTAATACTGTTTATTTTGTGGTATGGAATAATGTTGTACACTGTTCTATTCCATTAAAAGGTGCACACCATGGGAGCCTATTAACGACATATCCCATTGTTTGCCTACAAAGTGGGATATGTTGCAGCCTTTCATCAGAGATATACATCAGAAGAGCCATCTGTTTAATGTATACGTCCTGGCGGGTATATTAATTGCAAGCCATAAATATGATGTCAGCCTAGCCCTAAGTCATACTGTCCTGTGCAGTAAGCACACATATCTCAAGAAGCAGAGCATTCTAGGAAATGACATGAGGCTGTGACTCACTTTCAGCTTCCTAGCAATTTGGAACACATTTTTCCCTAGCGTCCACAAACAGCATTATCAGAACATGTCCAGTGCTAAAAATCCACATCTGAAACATATCATATCCTGCATTTAGTCAGATGTGTTCAGATACTGTTGTAGTATTATTGCATTTTGGGAAACCAGAGTGATTTTCTAAACTAAATTTTATAAAAAAAAAAAAATTCTAGTTCTGAATAGAGCCAGCAAAATCAACAAATCATGTTTTTATTCTAGTTGTAATGCATGTACCTACAGACATAAATAATGTCCCTGTATTGCCTTAGGCTATGTCTCCACTGCACACATTTTCCGTCGTTTTTTCGGTGTTATTCGTTTTCTAAAACTGCTGAAAAAACTACTGAAAACAAGTCCTATAGACTGTAATAGTAAAAACGTTCGGTAGTCTCCACAGAACGTTTGTTTTCTGCTTGTTTGTGCTGCTGGGCTTTTTTTGAAACATGTTGTAAAAAATGACAGAGCAGGGCAGAAAATATACTATTGTAGTCTTGTTTATTGGCACTTTTTTATTTGCAGAAAACCATAGCAATTATAATGCCGTGCATTTATGCAAATAAAAAAAAAAAAAAGACCTGCAAAAAATGTGTCAAAAAATGCAAAGCGTGCCAAATACAGTCGTGTGTTCAGCAGCTTTTGACAGGCAGTGGACAAAAAACTCAGTTTTATGAACGTTTTTAGGATTTGGTTTTCCGTTATTTATTTTTTGTCCCGTGCCATGTAGACCTAGCTTTACTGGATCTATACACTGAGCTGGCCACACACATTACATAGTTATCCTTCCTGTTCCTCTAATACACATGCATGCTCTGTTTGCGCAAGCGTCCATGTTTTCTGAATGGGACAAGGGAGAAACTTGCTGCAGAATCCTCACAAATTAATTGGGAAGTTAATCAGTTAAAATCTATGTGTTGGAGAGTCAGTAGGCTACCATACATATTAGGTGGTAGGCCAGCCCTGCCAAAATTGTCAGGTTCTACATATTTATCGAGAGTGTAAAGCCAACTAAAGACTGTAATTTCATATGGAGGTATACCAAGTCCATGTTCTGTCAGATTCCATGTAAATTAGACAGAAAAATTCATGGAGCATGCCAAAATATTCTCCACTGCAACAGCTTACATAGTCCCTTAGGCTCTGTAATGTGGATTTGTAGGGACTTTAAGCTTCTTGCACCTAGCATACATACTTGGCTCTACTTGGAACAACCATTTAAGAGAGCCGCTTATGGTTGTCCAGCTCTCTGCTTTGTGCAGCTGTGGCATGTACAAGGTCGGAGGTGCTAAAGTACAAACTTAAATCAGACTTAAATCATCTGATAAGGGTATTCACTTTGGTTTTCTAATTAATATCGCACACTTGAGATAGAAGAGTCAAAACACGCAGAAGTTTTCAGTGTCCAGGGACTTTTCTTTCTCCCTCGAGACAAAGCCCCCAGTTTTTATAGAAGTTCATACAAAAAGAGAAAAGGAGTAAGGCACAGAGCCAATCACTTATATTTGGTATAGCCGTACCATTTTACCATATTTGGTATATTGTGCTACCTTAGATGAGTCATACATTGTATATACAGTGAAGGAAATAATTATTTGCTCACTTGCTGATTTTGTAAGTTTGCCCACTGACAAAGACATGAACAGTCTATAATGTTAAAGGTAGGTTAATTTTAACGTTGAGAGATAGAATATCCAAAATAAAATACAGAAAAACACTTATTATTTGGTGAAAAAAACGTTTTTGGCACGAACCGCTGTCAGACGTTTTTTGTAGTTGATGATGAGGTTTGCGCACATGTCACAAAGAGTTTTGGTCCACCCCTCCTTGCAGATCATCTCTAAATCATTATGTTTTTGAGGCTGTCGCTTGGAGCTTCAACTCCCTCCATAGGTTTTGTATGGGATTAAGGTCTGGAGACTGGCTAGGCCACTCCATGACCTTAATGTGCGTCTTCTTGAGCCACTCCTTTGTTTACTTGGCTGTATGTTTTGGGTCATCGCCTTGCTGGAAGACCCAGCCATGACCCATTTTTTTTTTCTTTTTAAACAAATTTTTATTGGGGAATAAAGTCATCACAGCGCAAATGCAATTCCCATACAAGTTGTAACAATACAAAAATAAAAAATCTTTCATAAAGAATGAGTTACGAAATTTGAAAAACAAAAACCGACTACCATCCAATTTTTTATTTTGTTAACATTTCCCTTACTCAGCATAAGATCCCACCCCACCCCCCCAGAACATATCCCAACTATGAACACCCTGCAGAGTAACCTTTTCCTACTAGATTAATCTCCAATATCTAAGTTCCCTAACGTACCTTTTAATTTCTCCAAAAGATAGTATTCTGTGTATTTGGTTCTAGTAAAGATTCGATCTCATTACTTGTATACTGTGTAGAAATAAAAAGTTTCCACTTTTTCAAGAAACCCTTGGCGTCTCGGTCTTTATTTCTTTCTGCCTCCAGCTTCTCCATGTACAATGCCCGTTTCAAACAGTCCCGGAGCTCAGGAAGATCAGGGATCGTAGAAACAAGCCAATGCCGCAACAGACATTTTTTGCCGCTAATAATGTGATGTGAACATCTTTCATTGTCACCAGCGAACCCTCCGCCCCATCAGTGTCTGAACCCTTACCGACATGAAACAGTAAGCCTTGTGGTTTGAAGGCTATTGAGCATTTCCATGTATCTTTTATATAGTGAAGTACCTGACGCCAGAATCCCTGAACCTCTGTGCATTGCCACATACAGTGATAGAGGTTTGCTTTGTCTAACCCGCACTTCGGGCAGGCCTGTAAATACCCTGTAGAATCAGAACGACCCATTTTTAATGTCCTGGGGAAGGGAAGAAGGTTGTCACTTAGGATTTTACGGTACATTACTCCATCCATTCTCCCATTGATGCGGTGAAGTAGTCCTGTGCCCTTAGCAGAGAAACATCCCCAAAACATGTTTCCACCTCCATGCTTTATAGTGGGGACAGTGTTCTTTGGGTCATAGGCAGCATTTATCTTCCTCCAAACACAGCGACTTGAGTTAATGACAAAGAGCTCAATTTTTGTCTCATCTGACTACAGCATCTTCTCCCAATCACTCACAGAATCATCCAGGTGTTCATTGGCAAACTTCAGACCGGCACATGCATATTCAGGCTCTGACTGGGCCGCCGGGGGCTCGGTGAATCTCCCAGTGGGCCCCCCGAGCCGCTGTGGGCCCCGGACGCACTGCCGCCGCTCCCCGGGGCCCGGCCACGCATCCGGTCACTGGACGCCCGGGAGCCGCGTCCCGAGCGCCCAGCCCGGGAGTTGGGGACTAATGTCCCCGACTCCCGGGGCTGCGCGGTGTCAGCGGAGCACAGCGCCACTAGCGCTGCACTCTGCTGATCTCCCTGGCAGGCTGAAGGTGTTAGGCCTTCAGCCTGCCGGGCGCCGGCCCCTACTGCTGACGTAGGCGCGTGGTGACATCACATCACCGCGCCGCCTTTGCAGGGCGGCAGTACGGAGCCGGCGGGGAGATCGGAGCAGCCGGGAGCGAGCAGGAGCGGGAGTCAGGTGAGTGGGTTTTTTTCTTTTCTTTTTTTTTTTTTAGAACTACCTGAAGGTGGGCCCTGACTATGTCCTAAAGGGGGCCCTGATTATATACTAAAAGGGGCCCTGACTATGTCCTAAAGGGGGCCCTGACTATATACTAAAGGGGGCCCTGACTATGTCCTAAAGGGGGCCCTGATTATATACTAAAGGGGGCCCTGACTATGTCCTAAAGGGGGCCCTGATTATATACTAAAGGGGGCCCTGACTACATACTAAAGGGGGCCCTGACTATGTCCTAACGGGGGCCCTGATTATATACTACAGTGGGCCCTGACTATGTCCTAAAGTGGGCCCTGATTATATACTAAAGGGGGCCCTGACTATGTCCTAAAGGGGGCCCTGACTATATACTAAAGGAGGCCCTGACTATGTCCTAAAGGCTGCCCTGATTATATACTAAAGGGGGCCCTGACTATGTCCTAAAGGGGGCCCTGATTATATACTAAAGGGGGCCCGGATTACATACTAAAGGGGGCCCGGACTATGTCCTAAAGGGGGCCCTGACTATGTACTAAAGGGGGCCCTGACTATGTCCTAAAGGGGGCCCTGACTATATACTAAAGGGGGCCCTGACTATGTCCTAAAGGGGGCCCTGACTATATACTCAAGGGGGCCCTGATTATATACTAAAAGGGGGCCCTGATTATGTCCTAAAGGGGGCCCTGACTATGTCCTAAAGGGGGCCCTGACTATATACTAAAGGGGGCCCTGATTATATACTAAAAGGGGGCCCTGATTATGTCCTAAAGGGGGCCCTGACTATGTCCTAAAGGGGGCCCTGATTACATACTAAAGGGGCCCTGACTATGTCCTAAAGGGGGGCCCTGATTTCATACTAAAGGGGGACCTGACTATGTCCTAAAGGGGGCCCTGATTACATACTAAAGGGGGCCCTGATTATATACTAAAGGGGGCCCTGACTATATACAAAAGGGAGCCCTGGGGGGGCGTGGCCAGCCATGTGAGTGAACGGACGCAGATACACTGAGCTCCGCACGGGTACCAGCTAAAATCATAGAAAGCCCGCAGATAATGGGACCAAGGAGATTTACAAAGGGAGCTAAACTCCTCCGGTCTCCATCTCTGGGAGACATTGCCATTTCAAACTACTTCTCGCCGCTCCAGGACTCGTCCCACGCTTCGGCGCCATCTTCTCCCACACCACTGCAGCAGAGAGAAGCAGAGCGTGCTGAGCTCCTGCGCCGCGGTAAGAAATCAACGCAGCTGCCTTCTGCTAAAGCTTCAGCCAGGCTACTGCGGGGCGTCGATTCAACCCGAAACCCGCCTCAGACTGAAGGGGGAAAGGACCGGCCCCGGACCGAGCACCTGTAGAATACAAAGCCCAGCTCTTACCCCGGTGGGGCACTGGAGACGAGCATCGGGACTTCCTGCGCCTCAGCGCCGTCTCTGTCATCGCCAATCCAGCTGGAGGAGAGCGGCTGTAACATGCCCCGTCAGAACGGCCCGGATCAGGATGCCACTGCCCCGGCTCCTGCAGCCTCCCGGAGGATCGCAGACTTCACCTTCCAGCCCGTCTCGGAGTCAGGTACATCCCTCAGTGCCGTCCCTATCCCCTCAGGAGACTCTGTCAGCAGCTATCTGCCATCCAGCTGCAACTACTTGCCTCCGATCACCTGGGGACTCCCCTGAATACCCTCATGTGCCATGGCGGCGATCTCCCGCGTCTACAGGCGCCATTTTAAATGCAGCGCCGTCCCATGCCTCTAACATGGCGGATCCGTGTGCCGCGCCAGCTGAGGAGTGCGGCCCCTTATTGACAGTAATGGTCGGATCCCCAATGGACACCTCTGGGAATTGGGCTGCAGAGGGTCTTCTTGCCGACACTGCTGTCCCTGGGGGGGAGGGAGCCGCTGCCTGTGCGAGGCGATCTGAATATCCCTCTCCTTTGCCCCCATCCACGCCAGCGGGGTTTCCATACTCCACTGCTGGAGCCCAAATGTCCGACTATCTGCAGAATCAGCAGGGGTGCTACCCCACTAGTGAGTTGTCGACACCACCTCCAACCAGGGATCTGTCCCACGCCACTCTGCCAAATGTGGACACCAGTTCATCGCAAACTCTTCCTGGAAGCTGGGTAGATACCCACTCTGTCACCCAGGACATTCAAAGTGTTAACTCTTTGACCAAAATGGGAGACTGCTCTCTTAATCCCCCGGGACTTGGACCTGCATCCAATCCCGTCATGGACCTGACAACAGGGATCCCCCTATGGCCAGCTGCTGCCCTACCTCCACACACTAATACGTCCCAGGCTGAACTAAATGCTCAACCTGCACCATCAGCTAGCAAAGCCACCTGGGCCTCCAACCCAACATCTCCCTCTTGGAGGGACGAACCAGCCCTACATTCTGCAGATCCAACACTTAAATATGTGCCTCATGCCTTTGAGGGCCCAGCAAGGCACCGTTCTACGCCTGACCTTCCTCCTCCAGAAGCCGCGCTCCACGCTTTGGCATCTCACCCAGAATTACAAGCCCTACTCGCGCTGCTTCCATCCAAGGAAGACATGAGGCAACTTGGGCGTGACCTCCAACAGGCATGGCAGCGGGAACTTCACCCAGTGCAGACAGCAGTTACAGATCTCCAATCACAAGTCCAACAACTGGAAGCAGATTGCGACTCTACAAATCTCACGCTGTCTACCCTTCAGGCCTCGCTCGCTGAACATTCTGAACGACAGGCCTACTTGGAAATGCAATTTGATGATCTTGAAAAATCGGAGCAGACATAATAATGTCCGCAAACGGAACCTGCCTGAATCGGTTCGTACTGCAGATCTGATCCCTACGCTAACTTCTATATTCAATCGCATCCTAGGCCGCCCTCTGGATACCTTTATCGAATTTGACCGCGCGCACAGAGCCCTCTGTCTGCAGAACCAAGACCCGAATCATCCAAGAGACGTGATATGTAGAATACATCATTTCACACTTAAAGAAGAAATTATGCGGAAAGCCCGCCTCATGAAATCCATCTTATTCAAGGACGCCCGGATTGGTCTCTTCCCTGACTTGTCACGGCGTACACTACGTATGAGAGCAGCTCTCAAGCCCCTGCTTGCGGTTTTACAGAGCAGAAACATCCCATATCGTTGGGGCTTCCCCTTTATGCTTCAGGTCAAACACAAAGACACGCTTGTCACCCTTAGATCTCCAGCGGACCTTCCACATTTCTCAGAGCTTCTGGGACTTCCTGAAATTGATATCCCGGACTGGGGAGCTGCTGTCGGTCCCCTGTCTTCGTCCCCCACCGCTCCTCCAGGCAAAGCCCTGACCTCGCCTAAACCAGCAAGCCCACCGAAAGGTCAACGCCCCCGCAGGCGCAGAAGGAGCTCCGGGGGTTCTAGCCCGTCCTTGACGCCACACCGCTGACTTGGTCTCCTGGTATCTTGATGTGTTGATTGACTTTTACTTACTTTTATACATGTTCTTAACACTGCTGTTGCATTCTCCTACTAGTAGGTCCCTCTGTCTCAAGGGCTCTGTTCCACTGTGGAAAATTGATAACCTTATCTGGCTCTATCTTTAACCTCTCCTGTCCTCTGACTTTGTATGTAGAGGTCTCCATTCATCGATACTGCTTATTTGTTAAGTCACTGCTCACACCTTATATGTATGCTTTCAACCTACTATATGGCAGTCATCGGTCATCCTAGACCGATGGAAGAGAGTTCCTTTCCTTCTTTTCCCCCCTCTTCCCCTCCACCTCTCCCTCCCCCTCTACCCCTCTCCCCTCCTCCCCTCTTCCTTAACCCCTTCTTCTCCCTTCCCTCCCCCCTCCCTCTCTCCCCCTTCCCAACCCGCCCCCCCTCTCCCTTCCTTCCGTCCCCCCCTTTTTTTTTTCTCTCTTTCTTCTTCACTCTCTCTCCTTCCTCTACCCTCCTTTTCCCAGCCTTTCCAACTTATCTATGTTCCCTCCTTCCAGTGTCGTGTATGAGTTAGGACTCTGCCATTGTTCTCCAATACCTGTTGCGTAGAACTCAGATTTTATGTTATGGTTTATTACGCTATGTTTGCCCTTTGGTTTGGCCATTCTTGTCCCCCAATGATATTGGCCATCAACTTATTATTGGCTATTACAGCCTGTAGTCTGGCCTCTCTGTTTGAGTTCTTTCAGGTTGTTACCCTCATCCCCCCACCCCCTCCGTTCACCTTCCCTGCAGTCGGAGCCGGGAGCCAGGCCTATTTTACCGAGGGTGATTGTCACAATCACCTCATGTCCCTCCACTCTTTTCCATGCATAACCTTAGAGTTGCGTCCCTTAACATTAAGGAATTTAATTCACCAGAGAAAAGATCGCAGATTCTGTACTACTTGCATAAGCAACATTCTCAGATAGTATGTCTACAAGAGACTCACTTGCTTAGGTCTCATCTCCAGACTTTTCAAAACATTTACTTCCCTGCCTGGTACCACAGCAGCAATTCCTCTCAAAAGATGAAGGGAGTGGCCATATTTTTCCACAAGTCTTTGTCAGCCCAGGTGCTCGATGTCTTCACAGATGACGAGGCAAGGGTCGTGTTTGTGAGATGCAGCATACAGGGATTAATCTACACAGTAGCCAATATTTATGTCCCCAACACCAATCAGGTTTCCTTTCTTTCCAAAGCCCTAGATGACTTGACTGTCTTTGCTCAGGGTCAGATCATTTTATGTGGCGACTTCAACATGCCCATTCATCCCCCCCTGGACACCTCGACGGATCACTCTTCGGTCCCTTTTCGTGTTATTAATAGACTTAAAGGTTTGCTCCATAATATGCAGCTCTCCGATGCTTGGAGGTTAATGCATCCCACTGACAGAGATTACACATTTTTCTCTCACCCACATCACTCCTATAGCCGGATCGATTACGTGTTTCTGCAGCACTCTCTCCTGTCCCGAACTGTGGACACCAGAATAGGTAACATACTTCATTCTGATCATGCCCCTGTATTTTGTGATATCTCGCTCCCTAATCCTCGGCGCACCCCTTTTACCTGGAGGCTGAATGAGTCGTTACTGCGTGACGCTCTATGCCTGTTGGAACTTAAATCTACAGCTCGCGACTTTCAAGAGACGCACTTAGGAGACTCCACATCCCCACAGGTTAAGTGGGAGGCGCTGAAATGCACCCTACGCGGCGTTCTAATAAAGCATGGGGCAAGACTTAAAAGGGAGTCAGCACAGAAGCTCCAATCTCTCATGACAAAACTCAACGAGGTTGAATCCTCCCATAAGTCGTCAGGGAGGGAGTCTGATCTGAGGGAGCTTACCCAGTTGCGCCATGAAATCCTTTCTCTACTGGAACACAAGCATAGGAGGTATCGCCAGTTATGTGCGGTGACGCCTTATGCTTGGAGCAATAAACCGGGCAAGTATTTAGCTCGAGCTCTAAGAGAAAAGCGGGCCTCCCTTTTTATCCCCCAGATCAAGACTCTTAATGGACAACTGGCCTATAAGACAGAAGACATCCTGACGGTCTTTCACAACTATTACTCTAGCCTTTACAACCTCCCGCCTAATACATCAGGGAAATCCCAGCATACCGACCAGCCTTCCCTGCAAGCATACCTTCATAAGACGCTCCCTCCCTCCATACCCAATCACATTCTCACTTCACTCGAGGAGCCCTTTACCTTAGAGGAGCTCCAGTCAGCAATCTCTGCCCTCCCCTCTGGGAAGAGCCCCGGCCCGGATGGTTACACGGCTCGGTTCTACAAGGACCTGCAGGACGACCTTGCTGTTCCCATCTTGTCTGCCTTCAACACAGTCTCTGACCAGCTGCCGTTTGACTCTGCTTTTCTCAGAGCGCATATTACAGTGATCCCTAAAGAAGGCAAAGATCCCAGTGTCTGTCAGAGTTATAGGCCAATTTCTCTCATAAACACTGACGCCAAGCTCTTCGCTAAATTGATAGCCCTGCGGCTCAACCCGTTGTTAGGCGACATAGTCCATCCGGATCAAGTGGGCTTCATTCCCGGACGGGAGGCAAGAGATAATACACTGAAAACATTTACTATTATCCATCATGCTCGTGCCTCAACAACCCCCTGTATGCTGCTTTCTTTCGACGCAGAAAAGGCCTTTGACCGAGTCGCTTGGCCTTTTTTGGAGGGTGCCCTCTCATCTATCGGGATAAGGCCGATCTTGATGTCAAGAATTTTGGCTCTATATCGTTCCCCTCAGGCCCAGGTTCGTGTTAACGGATCTCTCTCCGCCCCTTTCTCTATTGCCAATGGTACCAGGCAGGGATGCCCCTTGTCCCCGCTCCTTTACGCAATTGTCATGGAGCATCTGTTAAGGGACATCCGCTCGGAGGCAGCGATCAGAGGAATCCAGATTGGGCCTGAACAATTCAAGTGCTCCGCATTCGCGGACGACCTGCTGTTATATATTGCTGATCCCCTTCTCTACATCCACTCTATCCTCAGAGCTCTGCGTGAGTTTGGATCCCTCAGTAACCATAAGATCAACATGGCTAAGAGCATAGCGCTCAACCTCAACCTCCCGCCTGAGACTATTGCATTAATTAAAAGCAATTACTCTTTCTCATGGGCCAAGGTGTCATTCAAGTATCTGGGTGTCCATATTCCGTCAGATTTGAATAGGATTTTCGACCTCAATATAACTCCAATACTCGGCCTAATACGGGGAGACCTGAGCAGATGGGACCGTAAGGATTTCTCGTGGATCGGCCGCATTAATATTCTAAAAATGAATATCCTCCCCCGTTTGCTTTACCTATTCCAAACAATCCCTGTTCAGCTCTCTAAATCTTTCTTTTGTTCTCTGAACAAGCTCGTCGCCCAATTTGTGTGGGCAGGGGGACACTCCAGAATCTCTAGGACCATTCTGATGCGACCTCGATTGGAGGGAGGGCTATCTGTGCCAAACTTTCAAGCCTATTTCCTGTCCTCAGTGGCGGCTAGGATTCTGGACTGTTTTCATTGTGCGCATAATAAGCTATGGGTCCAGATTGAGTCGATGCTGTATGGCTCCCCCGTAGCACCCCTTCCGTGGCTACCCCCCTCCATACTCCCAAAGAAGGCCTTAGGCAGTCTACCTCTAATAACTCAGACCACAAAACGGATCTATAGGACATTCCCATCCTCCATGCATGTCTTTGCCCCCGGATGCCCCCTTACCCCTCTGATGGGAAATCCCTCTCTGCCAGACGCCCTACAGGCTGCCTCCGCTCTTCTTACCGGGCATAGAGGCTTTGGAGTATTCAATGATCTCTCTGAGGGCAACGTGTTTAAATCTTACTCAGAGCTTGTCATAGACCCTTCCTCACTGCGGTTTTCCAGATTGAACTACTACCAACTGAGAAGCTTCTATGCCACATATAACTCGCCATTGTCCTTGCATAGACCCCAGAAGCCTTTTGAGACATGGTGTGTCCAAAGGGTTCACCCCGAACACTTGATCTCCAAGATTTATAACCTTCTCACTACCCCCTCTGACTCTCGGAAACTTCCATTTCAACTAGCATGGGAGAGGGATCTATGTAAAGTTCTCTCGTACGAGGATTGGAATAAAACATTTCTTTTGACCCATAAGACCTCAGTCTCAGTCAGGATACAAGAAATGAATTACAAGATCCTTTCTCGCTGGTATAGGGTCCCCTCCTTGTTGCATGCAATATACCCTGCAGTCTCCGACACTTGCTGGCGGTGTCAAAGAGAAACTGGAACACTGATACACATATGGTGGGGTTGTTCCTCCCTCCAACCCTTTTGGACCAAGATAATTCATGCCATTCAAATAATCTGTGGCGAACAGTTAAATAATGATCCAGCTGTTCTGCTCCTCTTTGCCATGTGCTAGTCTGCACATGTCCTGAAAACACATCTACTCTCATTCCTCCTGAATGCAGCAAAAGCGGTGATCCCCAGGCTGTGGCGCTCCACGGCATGTCCGTCCATCACGGATTGGTACAAGGAGGTCCACACAGTCTGCAGGATGGAGGAGCTACGATGCGACTTGCTTAACGAGTCGGAACGCTTCCTACATGTCTGGGCGGATTGGCTAACGTTTTGCAAGTCGCCCCTTTAGAGCACTCTCTGAGAAGGAACGCTTGATCTTGGTCTCTGCGATCTTTTTAGAACTGTAAGTTGGCCGCTCTCGTCGGTATGTGGGTCCCGGCTCCGGCTGTCCCCCCCACTCTCCTCCTTCCCTGGTTTCTCCCGGTCTCCCACCCAGTCTCCGTAGCCGCCAACCTAGAAGTTTCTGGTGGTAACTCAATGTCCCGGTTCTGCGGCAGGCATTGAGCCGTGTTGTCTGACTCACCTCTTCCCTTGGGGGAAGATGTAGGGTGCTCTACCCCGACAACTTGTTAACCAATAACGCTGTAACAGACTTTCTGCCGCCAACTTCACTACCCATGTCAAACCTAGCCACAACCGAGATAAAACTTGTTTATTACTGAATTCCAATTTTCTCCTTTGAGATCCCTGTTCTTATGTATGATGTATAACTGTAAGCACTATTCTATTGTTTGGCGAAATATCTTTGGCAGTTTGTCACTATGCTATGTACAACCCTTCATCGGTGTGCAACCACATCTGTTTTGGCATATGGCCATTGATACTTGTGCTATTACACTTGCCTTTATGTCATACTCTTTCAATAAAAGATCCCTTGAATAAGAAAAAAAAAAGGGATCCCTGACTATATACTAAAGGGGGCCCTGACTATATGCTAAAGGGGGCCCTGACTATATGCTAAAGGGGCCCCTGACTATATAGTAAAGGGAGCCCTGACTATATACTAAAGGGGGCCTTGACTATATGCTAAAGGGGGCCCTGACTATATGCTAAAGGGGGCCCGGACTATATACTAAAGGGGGCCCTGACTATATGCTAAAGGGGGCCCTTACTATATACTAAAGGGGGCCCTGACTATACAAAAGGGGGCCCTGACTATATACAAAAGGGGGCCCTGACTATATACTAAAGGGGGCCCTGACTAAACACTAAAGGGGGCACTGACTACCTACAAACTAGCTAAATGGGACCCTGACTATCTGCAAACTAGCTAAAGGAGGCCCCTAACTGCCTGTATACTACATAGAGGAGGCCCTAACTGCATTTATACCCTAACTGCCTATACTACCTAAAGGGAGGCCCTAACTGTCTGTATACTACCTAAAGGGAGGCCCTACCTGTCTGTATACTACCTAACTGAGTCCCTAACTGGCTGTACACTACCTAAAGGGAGGCCCTAACTGCCTGTATACTACCTAAAGGGGGTCCCTAACTGCTTGCAGCCTATTTAAAGGGGGCCCTAACTACCTAGAGCTTACCTAACTGCGGGCAACCACCTACCTACAGCCTAACTAACTGGGGTCCACCAACCTAACTGTAGCCCATCAACTTGCCTAACTGGAGCCTGCTTATCTAACCTGGGCTACTTACCTACCCACCCGTGGCTAGGTACCCACCACCCTACCAACTAATCCAGAGGGAGTCTACCTACCTAAATACGGTCTATCTAGTTATTTGGGGCCATGCCCATTTGCCTACCTACTTAGTCACCTAAGTTATGGCTTGTACCCACTCTCTCACCCCTGGGAAGTTTGTACAGAGGTGGGAATAGCTAAAGAGGTGCTGGAAAACTGAAGATTCTAAGATATTTGTGTGTAATTTCTGCAGGGATGAGTGATGGCCGGGACAAGTCATCATGGTGGTATGGAATGGATGGAGAAAAAAAGGGAATAAGAACGACTCAGAAGAGAAGAGAATGACTCATCAGATAAGACATCTCCGGTGAGTCCCTGATTTCAGGGGTTATTTTACTTCTATATTGGATCAGTGCTGTATTCACTGTAATGTGATGTGACCTGAGCTGGTGTCTGACCTCTATGTGGTCTCTATATGGAGGTGTTGTAGGTTATAGCTGAGCTGGTGTCTGACCTCTATGTGGTCTCTATATGGCGGTGTTGTAGGTTATATCGGCGTTAGCATAGTGGCAGCGTACATGTGTCCCTGATTGTAAAAGTGAAGGAACACCTGACCCTGTGATGGGAGTTACGCTTTCTTGCTGGTGATTATTTTAGAAGGTGGTGAGGTGCGTGACCAAGGGAAACAAGGAGGGGGAGATTGTATGTGGGCTGGTGGTGGGTGGAGGGGGAGATGGATGGAGCTACTTAGCCCTGTGTCTATGATATGTTAGACTGACAAATGTGTGAGACAAAGAGATGTGTGACTCTATTGCTATTGAACTACCCAATACAGTTCTGTTTTGCACACTGTATTATGTGGTAAAATGGGCGCATTTACATCCGAGAGGCCGGTAATACTTTTACGTACAGTAGGGTGGGCCCCCGAGATCAACTTCCCTGTGGGCCCCAGACCCCCCAGTCCAACACTGTGCATTTGTGTCTTCTTGAGCAGGGGGACCTTGCAGGCACTGCAGGATTTTAAACCCTAACGGTGTAATGTGTTACCAATGGTTTTCTTGGTGACTGTGGTCCCAGCTGCCTTGAGATTATTAACAAGACCCCTTCGTGTAGTTTTAGGCTGATCTCTCACCTTCCTCATGATCAAGCATACCCCTCGAGGTGAGATTTTGCATGGTGCCCCAGATCAATGTAGAGTGATAGTCATTTTGTATTTCTTTCATTTTTTTTTTTTTTTTCAAATTCCAGAAGAACTTTATTTAAAGTTAGGCAGATACAAAACACACAAAATATAGCATTCACAACAATGCAAAATAAAAATACAATTGTGTCTTGAAGATCAGAACCATCCTAGGGTGAAAAGTCATATAAAAAACATAGGTATACTGTAGATCAAAGACAATTTAAAGGGGTATTCTCGCTACAAAGATCATGTCTCAGATTAAGGGGACAGTAAAAATAAGCACTTTTGTAATTAGTTTGCATTACCTAAGTCAGTTGGTATAGTAGATATGAGCTTTTCTGTGCATCTGTTTTCTATTGCTGCTGCTAGTCAGGACACACCCCCTTTCCTGTGATTAGCTAGTTGGGATACGCCCCCTGCACTGTGATTGGCTGACATTTCATTCAGCCTGTTGGGACACGGCCTATGCGCTGTGATTGGCTGCCTGCACCTTCTGTGTTTACTCCCCTCTGAGCTGTTAAAACCGAAAGTGAAACCAGCTATGTGAAAGGGCTGCTGGCTGTATACTCATCTCCCAGCTCTAAGGTGAATGATCTGACAAATTACTGACTGTTTAACTCATAGATGCCCTCCTGTAACACACTTATATCCTGTGTTCCCTCCATATAACACAGTCATACAGTCTCTTGCCTGATAACAGAGGAGGGGGAGGGTAGTGTGCATTCCTCACATGTGTTTCTTCAGTTCAGGCTGTGTGTATAACTGGTCCGTGTGGAGCCTGGAGATGAAGGCTCTGCAGACACATGAGAACACTGCACGAGGCTGCATGCTCTCCAGACAACCTTCCTCTTCCCCTGCTTCACACAGAATGATGATGTCACAGCTCTTCAGTGAGGAGAGACACGCCTCCTGGCAGGAGAGACAGCCTGCTGAGAGAAGAGATTCGCCCCTGGATTTCAAATTCAATCTAATAGAATTAGCTGAAAAGCACAAACAATTCAAATGATAAAACCCCTTTAAGATCAGGTATACAAAAAACTTCCATCATAAATCAGAAAATCAAAGCAGTAGATAGTATATGTCTCAAACAAAAGGATTGCTTTATCATTTCCCTATCACCAGATTGAAAACAAATTAATCAATAAAAAGAAAACAAAAAAAGAGTAAGGCAAAATAATCACCATACAAAAAAAAAATGGGTGTGGGCCACAGACATTCCTGGGAGAGCTTCTTCCATTTTCTTACTATTGCACCAACAGTAGTCTCCTTCTCACCCAGCGTCTTACTTATGGTTTTGTAGCCCATTCAAGCTTTGTGTAGGTCTATAATCTTGTCCCTGACATCCTTAGAAAGATCTTTGGTCTTGCCCATGTTGTAGAGGTTAGAGTCTGACTGATTGAGTCTGTGGACAGGTGAATATTTAAGCCAGCTGTCTTTAATGCAGGTAACAAGTTGACTAGGAACGTCTAACTGGTCTGTAGGAGGTAGAGCTCTTAATGGTTGGTAGGGGATCAAATACTTATTTCTCTCAACAAAATTATAAACAGTTCATGTCTTTGTAAGCCCCGGAAATGCTGTTGCCAAAAATTGCTGTGCTGGGAAGTAGTAAAATGATGATATGGCTGTCTGCAGCCACCAGTATAGGGAGACAAGGAGCTTCTTGTATACTGTTTAAAGATTAAACTCCATTATAACAGCGTGCATTAAGTTTCTGATAATGGCGGCTGCTGGTAGCTTGCTCTGAAATATATTAGGAAAATAATTCATTGGTAGACAGTGATTTTGGTGCCAGCGATGTTAGAACGATTTTACATTAAGCTTATGCTGCTGATTAAGAGTATGACTTTGGTTTTGCCAGATTGGCCCTAGTTTCTGTGATACTTAATAGTTAATTAATGAAAAACATTTGAAACAAATTGCAAGAATATTATTATTTTAGTTATAGGGCTTGTTCACACGGCGTTTTGGATCCTTTTTACGGATCCGTTTTTGGCACTTGAAAAGCGCATCCGGAAAGCGGATCCGCAAAACGCAGCATTGGATACTTTATTTGGATCCGTTTCATATACTGTGTCAGCCCCAGCTCCATTCATATACTGTGTCAGCCCCAGCTCCTCCACTGTCACCGCTTCCGCCGCCGCCGCTCACCTCCGCTCCTGCCGCTCACCTCCGCCGCCCACCTCCGCTCCCGCCGCCGCTCACCTCCGCTCCCGCCGCCACCCACCTCCACTCCCGCCGCTCACCTCTGCTCCCGCCGCCGCTCACCTCCGCTCCTGCCGCCGCCGCTCACCTGCGCCGCCGTCACTGACCTGCGCTCCCCCTGCCGCCGCGCACCTCTCCAGCGATCCCCGTCCAGCCTCCCAGTGCGCTTTTTGCATCCACTTTCAGGATGCAAAGCGCAGCTGATACGTACCTGGAGTGTGGAGCGCTTTTGGACAAGTGCCAAAGCGGACTCCATTATCTCCTATGGGCTTTCACTTGCGTAAACCGCAATAAGAATTGACATGTCAATTCTTAAAGCGGATGCGAAAAGCGCAGTGCAGGAGAGCTCTTAAAAGCGCATCACTGATCTCCCGTGGGAACAGCGATGCGCTTTTGCCATTCAACTCAATGTTAATCACACTGACAATTGTTAGATCCGTAAAACGGATCCGTACAACGGATCACAAAAACGCCGTGTGAACAATCCCATAACTACTAAGTAAACAGTCTAAGATTATACAAAAGAGAAATTAAAAATATCTAACAGTGACAGGAAAAACTTATGTATGATTTGATTAATACAATATTAATTAGTTATTGTTAATAATGTCAATACTTCTAAAAATGCTGTTCATGTGATTTCCTTTTCTGTATGTCATCAGGACAATGACGTTGGAGAACAACAGTAGTCTGCCATCATGTGTATGTCACATCTGCCTTGAAATCTTCCCCATCAGCTTTATATCCTGGTGGAATCTCTTGCCTTGTTCCTCGCTGAAGTCTCCAAGGTCATCCGGAAATCCGTTTAACCCCTCAATGATCGCCCACCGGCGGGTGATTCAGGCCATTCTTCTGCAGCGACGTCAAAAGACGTCGCTACAGAAAGCGGGGTTTTGCGGCTCCCAGCACCACAGCAGTGTTAGGAAGAGAGCAGTAGTTAACAGCTCTGTTCATAGAGCAGTCCCTGTAAGCGCCGGGAAGCGGAGGAAACCGCCGATCCCTGGCACTTAACCTTTTGATTGCCGCGGCCCATGAACATGGCATAATTAAAGGGCATTCCCCTGCTCCATCGGCTGATCGGGACTTTTGGTGGCCTGATAAAGCCTGTGGAATGTCTGTACAGTCAGCCCTGGGGGAGTAGTTCCACAGCTGTCTGTATAACAAGTCTGCTGTCAGGGCACACTGTGCCCCCCAAAAATACAACTTCTGTCGCATACAACAAGTCCTCATACAACTGCATCACTTCAATGACTGTTGAAACGCAAGGAGGCAAAACTACAAAATTTAGCTGTGTCATTAAGTACTTTTCAGGCATTTGGCTTAAGGGGTTAAATGACTATGGAGATAGTGCATCCTTATATTAACTCCCAAATTTCTGATGTTAGCGACCATATCTTGCACCAATTCTTCATAATTGGCTGCTCTATGATTAACCATGTAGTTCTTCACAACAGAGACAAAACTCTTCTGGGCCAAAGCCTCAGTGTCATTCATGCATTTAGTAAAACTGGAATCACTCATGAGTTTACGAATTTTTGAGAACCATCAAAGATTTCAGCTTTGAGTTTTTCCATGCTCAGTCCAGGGAATGATCTACAAATGTTCTTGAAGCAATCCTAGCTTAATATGAAGTGGTGGGAGAATGATTTTGGGCTTGTCCACCAACAGCTTGTTGATGATATTCGCAGCGCCAACAATCATTTCTTCCCTTGTAGGCCATGACAATTTTGTTCAATGCTCTAGCTTTGCCCTGCTATCCCTGAGGCATATGAAACATGGGTATTTTGTGTATCCAGTTTGCTGTCCATGCAAGAAGTTCACCATCTTCAGATTAGTGATAATGGATTTTCTTAAATTCTCATTTTCATATTCTTCTTTAAGTTTTGTTGAGTGAGCAATGGGAAGAGGTGGATAATGGTTACCATTGTGCAAGTTAACACATTTCAAGCTTCTGAGTGGGGATATAGGGGGATTCCTTGGATATCATTGCAGTTCTTTCTCTTGGTTGAAATATTCTCTTGTCCGATAGGCTGTAATTTAACTTCCACCTTTATAAGATTTTGCTCATTAAGTCTGGATGCTTAAAGTTCAGATGCTTGACTGGACAGATTCAAATTTTGAATCAGGTGATAGAGTTCTTTTTGACTTAATGGTTGAGGCGTCAAAGAGCTTCCCTCAAATTCACCTCCACTGCTACTACTTGCTATACTCTCCAATCCCTGCCTTTCTTCCGAGTCTGACAGTGGCTGGTTTGATAGTCTGGTTAACACTAGTATAGGAATGGCATTGTGATGTGGAATAGATCGTCTTGCTGATTCCAAATCAGAATATTTTCACCAAGATTTAATGTGACGGTTTAATCTTTTAATCTTTACAACACTAAAATAACAATCGCCGTGGTGGTTTTTCAGTTCTCTCCACACCACTGGCACACCAAAGTTTATACTTTTTCTTTCACCTCTGTCTCTGAAAAAATGTAAAGCTGAGCTCTGATGTGCTGCTCTGGGCAAGAAAGACAGTCTGACTGACAGTTTTCATAAATGAGGTCCACTGTCGCAGGTGCGCCACACGTTTTGCAAACCATATGTGAAGCCCAAGACTTATCTTGGTCTCCAAGCTGTACTCCAAAATAAGCCAGGTAAACTTGATACACAAAGTCTGTGATCTTTCTTCTTTGTTTTTCAACCATACACTCTCCACAGATGTAGCAGAATAAATCAAGATTGTTGATGCAGGCTCTTCTTGATGAAGTCATGTTTACATGTATTTATATACTTATTAATACATTTTTTATATAAATCAGGACTGGGTTGACAAACTTTGACTGTAGCCGACTTCTGTCCATAGCAAGTTCCAGTTGAATTCTGGCTTCAAATAGTCGCTTTTATAGCATTGTAAAAAGTGTTTTTAGGCTGAATGTAAGCACTGTTTTTCACACCTATTTTGATGCATACATTTTTACACACACAAGCATGTTTTACACACCAAAAACACATTAAAAATGCACATGGAGAGTCCCCGTGTTCTCTATGTGGAAATGCACTACTGGGCCTCCTTTATGAAAACTGTCTATCAGTAAGACTGTCTTGCCTGTAGCAAGCAATCAGACCTTAGATTTTATTTCTAGTGATTGTATGAAAAAATGTAAGCTGAGCTCTGATGTGCTGCTCTGGGCAAGAAAGTCTGACTGACATTTTTCATAAATGAGGTCCAATGTGCCCAGTGGTGCATTTCCCTATAGGGACTCTTTAGGTGCATTTTTTAATGTGTTTGTGGTGGGTGTGCTTCAAGGCAGCATTTTAAGCAATTCAAGTTGTGTAGCGAAAGTGTTGTTGCATTTTATGTGCGTAATTTGATAATAGAATCAATAGGGAGTACAAAAACTACAGCATTTTAAACATGTATTTTGTTTGACATGTAAACAGCAATTTTATGATGCTCAAATATGACAAAATATGCATGAAAGACATGCATGATAGACAAAATGTGAAAAAATTATGTGAAGTTTTCCCTTGAAATTTGCTTCTATGTTTCAGTATCTTTTTAACACTGTGTGAACCCAGTCTTAAAGAGGTTTTCTCACCATGCTGTTTCACTGAGCAGCTTTTTATTCACTCTGTCTCATCAGGCTGTGGGTGGTTCTATAGCAGTGTTTAGCTATTTAGCTTCTTTGTAACAAGCAGAGATTACAAAGAACTAAGTGCAGGAGAGCTAATCTTCAGTAAACAAAGCTAAAAGATGCTCTGAGGAATGAAAACAATGTAAACAAAAGCTAATCTGGTTAGAGACAATGAGTCTGAAAAAGTCTGCCCCATCCGAAAAAGTCCAGTCTATTAAAATGTAACATAATTTACCCCATATGCCGAATACCATAGAAGAAAAAAAATTCCAAACACCAAAATTGTGGTTTCTTGGTCATTTCAGGACCCCTAAAAATTGGAATAAAAGTGATTACAAAAATCGCACCTAACCCAAAAAATACACTTCAGCCCACAAAAATGCACCATCACTGAGGTCTACGGGTTGAAATCCAAATAAGTTATTGGTTGCAGAAAGTGGCGCAGCGGCACAAATTTAAAAAATAGAAAAGGTTTTAGTTTTTTTTACGGTACTATAGCATTACGCAAACCCTACATATTTGGCATTTCCAGAATTGTATCAACCTACAGAATACAGACAACACATCTTTTATACCGAAGAGTGAAGGCCGTAAAAAAAACTGAAAACATAGCACAAGTACGTTTTTTTCACATTTTGACCCACTTAGAATTTTTTGGTGGTTTCCAGTACATTCTATGGTATGGTTAATGACACCATTAGAAAGTACATCTTGTCCCGCAACATAAAAGCTCTCATATGTCTACGTAGATGGAAAAATAAAAAAGTTATAGCTCTTGGAAGGTGAGGAGGAAAAAACGAACGTGTCAACATAAAAAAAACGCTCTGTCCTAAAGGGGTTAAAGCAATAAGTGCATGTCAATACTTGGTGCGTAAATGCACAGAAGATTACAATGAGCACTGCAAAACTGCACTAGCCTTCAGAGAATTTTACTTGAAGCATAATTTTAGCTTTAGCTTTTGATGATGCATAATCGCAGAAAAAACTGAAAGAAAATTTAAAAAAAATACATGAAAAACACGGAAATGACTTGTTTTTCTCTTAAAATAAATACTTATGTCTCTGCATCCTTTTTTTAAGTCATGTGAATCCATCCTCATGTGACACTTCTCTTTTTCTAGGGTAGGAATAGAGAGTCAATGGCTGCAGGAGTTTATGGGCATCTTGTGGGGCCATATGGGGTGGGTAATTCAGCCTCAACATGTACTCCTATCCTTACTTGGCATGTATCATGTATTGCTTCAAATACAGTGCATGCAATACCCCTAGTGGTGCATTTTCATGTAGAAAACAATGGGATACAACTATTTTGGTGTATAAAAAGGCACATGGGGCAGATTTATTAACACTACATAATGTTTGACTAGACGGCCTTACCATGCGCCACATTTATCATAGTGTTCATAGTTCTAGTGCCTGTTAGTAATGTCTAGTCTAAGTTTATACCTTTTGAACTTGCCGTACTTTATGTCACTTACTGCCCCAAAATTTTTATGCAAAGCCACGTCCCTTCCATGAATCCAAACCCCTTTTGCTAAGGCCAAACCTCATTTGCTTGACAAGACGCAGAGGTATCTAGAAAACGTCTAAACCGCATAATAAATGTGGTGTAAGGCATATTCACTAGTATTTTTGGTGCAAATTGTGTCAGAATTCTGGTGCAACAGCCTTGATAAATGTGTTCCACAGTATAAACCAAAATATATATCAAAACATCTGTCTGAATCCTGCCTAATGCTTTTGGGACACATAGTTTTACATGTAAAATGCACATATAATATGTAGTATGATAGACAAAACAAATGCAAGTGCACGTCAATTCTTGCTACATAAACACATTTTTGCAGCTATTTTTTAAAAAAATGTTTGCGAAAAAATGCAGCAAATTATGCAAGTGCTTTGTTGATGCGAAATTTGGTGGATATTTTCACATTAGGCTGGGTTCAAACATTAGGCCAAATTTATCAATATTAATAGTAAGCCTGGCTTTCTTTTCTTAGGGTATATTCACATAGCGTTTTGTGATCAGCGCGTTCTTCTAAAGCACAGGGGTGGGCCGGACCCATTCACTTTCATTATTCCTTCCGCTGCTGGGAAAGGCAGCAGGTAATCGTAGGTCTCTATGAGAGCTATGATTACCGTAATTACAGAACGTATTTTGGGGCGCATTGCAGCGCAATTACGCCCCGGAATATGTCCTGAAAGACGCCATGTGAACATACCTTTAAAGAGAACCTGTCACAGTGATTATGCTAGCTGATCAACTGGCAGCAGCAGAAGCTGCTTTATGAGCAGATTTATATATAGTTTTGTTGGGAAATATTCAGTAGAAATTGTAATTTATTCATATATTTTACTGCTTATTCTGGGGTAAGGAGTCCAGTGGGTGTTGTTAAAAGTGATTAATAGCTTTCCTTGTATTAGTGTGCATACGGGGATAGCTGTTAAAGGGGTTATTTCACTATGCTGTTGCACAGAGCCACAAGCCGTTTTAGATTAATGTTTCCTGTCTCTTCCTGGATAGAATGTGGGTGGTTCTTTAGATTTTATTAGCATATCAACACCATATTCACAGCTTTTCTAATTGTACTGACATGAGAGCAGGATATGTTATCTATAGAGCAAAGAGCTTCAAAGCTTAAAGTAAACAAGTAATTTATCTCCTTTGTTTCTTTGTTTGAGAAAACACTCTGCTCTCAAGCTTCCAACAGTCCTGTGTGCTAACCTATGGTGACGTCACTCCGTTCTCAGATAAGACAAAGAGCAGAGAGATAAGGGGGGTGCAGGTTGGTAACCAGAGTAACTCAGAGCAGATAAAATTTCTCTTATCTCCTCAGAAGAGCAAAATAAACAATATATTTGGAAAAAGTCTTCAATTACCGTTCCCTAGATGTTGAATGCTAATCTTTGTAGTGAGACAACCCCTTTAATCACTGATAAGACTGTCCACTGGATTTCTTAAACCAGAAAAGGCAGTAACATAATTACTGAATATTTCCCTACAAAACTATAGCTCGCCTCCTCCTGCTGCATGACTTGTCATTTTATGCGATATGTGATTCATAAAAAAGCACAAGTGCATGTTAATTCTTAGGTCGTGTTCACACGGCTTATTCCCGACGGATTTGTGAGCCGTATTGAGCTCACAAATCCGCCGTGAATAAGGGGCGGGACATTGTTTACGGAGCGTCCGCGCCGTAAATAATGTGCATGTCACTTTCTCCCCCCGCGGCGAATTCGCCGAGCGGGGAGGAGCGACGGCATCCACTGTTCTCTATGAGAGCAGTGGATTACCGTAATGACAGGGACGGATTGGCGCCGTACTGAAGCGCAAATCCGGCGCCAATCCGTGCCCAAATACGCCGTGTGAACGAGGCCTTAGGCTATATCCACACAGCATAAAAACTATCGGATTTTGGCAGTTTTAAGACTCTAAAATATAATTGTTCAGGCAGCCCAATGACTTTAATAGAAAAAACGAGCTGTAGTCTACACAGGTGGTTTTGTCTCTGCTCGTTTTCTGGCGCCGGCGTCTTATACAACGTGTTTTGTCATCCGTTTCCCATACAATCAATTGTATGGGCTGACGGCCAAAAAAAAAAAGAATCGACCACGGTTTTTGCGCAAAACATGACAAAAAACGGTCGACTTTCGAACATTTTTTGTCCAATGCCGTGTAGACATAACCTTAGTGCACAAACATGTTTTATGCACGTAATGTTACAATGCGAGTCAATAGGTTGCGAGAAACACACCATTACAGGTGCATTTTGTTGATATGTGATGTGGGGAATTTGTGGCGTAAATTATGAAGTTGGTTGTACTCAAAATAATCAGCCAAATACAGGCTATAAAAAAGCAAAATACATAAGAAATTGCATCAAAGAAAAAAATGTGTGGAAAGGACTTAGGGTTTTCCTTTTGAAATTCACAGGTATCTTTAACACTGGCATTCAGTGTCATGAGGACAGGGACACATGTAGCAGATATAACATGGCCGCAGATATGAACACGGTGTGGATACGGTTGCTACCCTGCCAGTCAGCGCCTACACATAACCGTGCCCTGAGGTGGCGCCCTTTCTGCGCACACTTCCGCTGTCATTCCCGTCAGCGAGCACTGCCACGTTATATACATTAGCGCAGCAATACAATCATGTACAGCGGGTGATAATTGACTACGATAAGGAGCCGCCTGCTGCACAGCCCTCACACAACAACCGCAGCTGGAAGTGGCCACAGCGCGGGGCTCAAGCTGGCACGAATCCAGTTATCAGCTGTGGGCGTGACTACTCTAAAATAGCGAACGGTGATTGGTAGATTGATTTGATAGACGTTGGAAACAACCAGTGGAATCGTAGATGACTTTATCCCGCAATGTCCTGTCACGTAAACCTGCGTCTTCTTCCTGCTACACGCGGCAGGTTACGTGTGTTAGCGAGGTGGCGGCGCTGGCTAGAGGTGTCGCAGCTCTTTAGTAACATAAGACCACACATAGCTCTCGTCAGCAGTGGTTTTCTTTATGGCCGACGCTTTTCTGTCAGTTCCTCTTCTGTTACGCCATGTTGTCTCGTGCGCGAACATGCGCCATATACTGTAGCAGGTCTGTTTGCTGTTATCCCCAGGATGCCCCGCAGGCTGGCTGTTGTGTGCAGTGACTGGCTCCGTGCACAATGTATATGGCACGTGGTTTTAATAGAAGTGAATAGTACGTACATAACTCGCAGCAATGGGTGTTTCAGGTGAGTCGAGAGGCGGCACCTTTCCCTTAAGTTAACCCCGCCCATAAGTATAGGCCACGCCTTTATAATGACAGCAGAGTCGGCCCCTTACAGATCAGCGTTACTGCAGGGGAAGCCTATTACATGGCGGCCATTAACATGAAAGGCATTACTTGTCTAAAACCAATATTCTTGGAAAACAATTTTATTTTTTTTTAGAATTTGTGGCAGTCCCACACAATTAAAAAAGACAAATCTCACTTCACTGCAGTTTATCTCTAGTCTCATTGCAAATAGTAGGTAATGACATTGATATTGCGCCAACAAATTCTGCAGCACTTTACAATGTAGAGGGTATAATTACAAAAGACAGACATTACATAGTGAAAGCCACTTACAGATGAGACAAGCTGTGAGAGTCCTGCTCGCAAGAGCTTACAATCTATGAGGGTACCTGAGGGAGACTAAGGGTGAGAAGTGCTTGGTTTACAATGGTCCAGCCATGTTTTATAAATATGGGGTGGTTTACATAAAAATTGGGTGAAACCTGCCATCATGACAAGTTCACATATATACAGATAAGTACCTCCTCCCCCCCCGGGCGAAGCCGCCGGGGGGGGGGAATAACCCAATGTCACTTTCTAGCGGCTATACGCGCCGTAGCATTTATCTAGGGGCCCGGGCGAAGTCCCGGGCCCCCGCTACTCCCCCCCTCCCCCGCCCCCCCCCCGCCACACGGCGAAATTGCGGGGCGTATTAGCCCGCAATTAACCCGTTTTTAACTAGCCTAAGGGGTGAAATGTTGGGTTTTTCAAGGGTCCAGCCATGTTTATAAATTGGGGTGGTTTTACAAAAAATTTTGGGGTGAACCTGCCACCGACAGAACAACTATATACAGAAATGCCTGTGAGTGCCCTAGTGTAGGGAGTGACAGAAGAGTGTGTGATAGAAGGTGTGGGTTAGCAATTAGGGATCTTGGTAGGCCTGCCTAAGAAGATGTATTTTCAGGACACTGTTAAAACTGCCAAGGCTAGGATTATGCCTGATCACCCACGGTAGGATGTTCCAGAGAACCGGTGCAGCACGTGTGAAATCTTGAAGACGGGCATGGAGGTTCGGATGATTGTGGTATGTAGTTTGATGTCCGCAGCTGAGCGGAGAGAGCGGGTAAGGTGGTAGACAGAGATGAGGGAGGAGATGTATGGAGAGCTTTATGGGTGAAAGTGATTAGTTAGTGATTATGCTGTATTCTGTACTGGATGGGCAAACGGTGCAGTGACTAACACAGGGTAGAAGCATCAGTATAGTGGCTGGAAAGAAAGACGAGCCTGGCTGCTGCATTCAGGACAGATTGGAGAGGGGAGAGTTTACAGAGAGGGAGACCAATAAGCAAGGAGTTACAGTCAAGATGAGAAAGAATAAGAGCTACAATGAGGGTTTGAGTTTCCACAGTGAGAAAACGATGGATTCTGGAGATGTTCTTGAGGTGCAGGTGACAGGATCGGGCAAGGGATTGGATATATGGGGTGAAGGACAGATCAGAGTCTAGTACAACCCCAAGACAGCGGGCCTGTTGCCTAGGAGTTTTGATGGTTCCACACACAGAGAGAAATAGCAAATGGGGGGAAAACAAGAAGTTCAGTTTTAGTGAGGTTTAGTTTGCGATAGAGAGAGGCCATGATGTCAGAGACAGCGGACAGACAACGATGGTGTTTTGTAGAAGGACAGGGGAAGAGGTGTATAATTTGGTATCATCAGCGTAGAGATGGTACTAAAAGCCAAATCTACTGATAGTTCTCTTGTTATCTGGACAGTGATAAATAAAATTAGGACAATGAAAAGAGCAATATATAAATGGATAACATTAATCTTTTTCTGCACTGGGGAGGGGGTTATACACTTATCAGGTCTGCAGTGGATAGCACTTTGGATTTATATGACGGATTTGGATGCTGATTCTGGCATGGAATCTGCTTCAAAATGAACATCAAGCCTGATTGCAATCAAGGAACGTCATCACTTACAGACATACATATAATACATGTAAAAAACACACATGCTCAGAAGAAAATTATACTGCAGCCATCCCAGAAAATAATGTCACACTATACAAAGTTGTACACTATGGAAGCGACAGCCTCCTGACTAGCACGTATGCTTGCTAATCAGCAGGCCAGCTGGCACTGCCATAGTATATGGGCTCATTTTGAAACCAGTGAAAAAAAGACTGCAAACCATTTCCATAGACCTCAATAGAAAATCCGAGCTGTAGTCTACAGAGCTCGGATTTTCTGACAGTAAGATTTTAAAAAGTTTTTCAAAAGTCTTGGAACATACATAATAATCCACCGTATTTCACTGAGACAACAGTGGATAATTTTACTATGCAATAGGACGGCCGAAATCCAAAAACCGCTCCCAAATACCGTGCAAAAAAAGGAAAACCACCTGTAAAATACTGGTCGGATTCTAATTCAGAATCCGACCAGTATTTGTACATTGTCATGTGGACGCAGCCTTAGTAGTAGTAAGGTTTTGTTCACACACAGGTGCGTATTTGGATGTGTTTTGGCTGCAGCAGGATCGCACCCTATAGTTTAATTAGGGCTCCTGTTGCATTTTACAGGTCAATTCTTAGAACGGATCCGAAAGACGCAAGTAAACACACATCGGCGATCACTCGTCTCAGCGCCGATGCGTGTTTTACATTGCAAGCAATGTAAAAATCACACTGCTAATTGCTAGATGAGTGTTTGGGTCCATTTAGACGGATCCAAACACTCATCTAATAACGTATGTTCACATGAACAGAACACGTTGTGGCTTCGGCACCATCTTGGATGAGTATATGTCTGCTCTTTAAACTTGTGCTGTACATCACGAACTATGTTTGTTTGCTATGCATGCTTATGATTGATGTCACATGCTGCTATAAGGATCAACTCCTGTTTGAAAAGACTAAGCAAAACAACCTATATATTGAAAAAATCTCTTGATAAAAAGAAAGGTTGGATATGATGTAAAGTGCCTAATTTTTATAAAATTTGGAATGAAATGAGGATTCAGCGTTTTGTTATGAGTGGCAACACTAAGGCCCTGTTCACACGACGGATATGGCCGCGGGTTCCGACGCGGTTTCCGCGGCCAAATCGCGCCTAGTTTATTAACATGGTTACCTATTGGAAACCGCGTTAATTTTCACACGCCGCGGGACTGGCTGCGGCTTTGGGGCCGCGGCCATGCCGCGTGTGTGTGAGAACTCTCCTGTCAATTCTTGATAGGGAGTTCTCAGCGCGGCGGCCGCGCAGTGTTGCCGCAGGTGTCGCCGCGGGTGGTGTGTGGCTTTTAATTTGCATGGGGGCAAACCCTCTCCGCAAGCCGCGCCCCAAGCCATGCCCTCTATCATACATGAAAAAGCTTTGAGATTCTCGGTTCACATATTTTGATCAAAAGATGTTTAAGCTGCCCATGACTTTCAACGTGATCTCAAATCGGGCAGTCCTATACTATCTTTTACCTCTCAATAGAGCCAATTCCAGGCTTCTCACTGGGTCAACCGACCTCCTTTATCCAGAGAGAAAAAAATAAAACACACCAAACCTGCAAGCTGCACTTCTTATGACAGCCTGTGAGAGTGGGCGGGTGCAGAAAGCCAAAATGGAGGCACCCCTTCCTTCCCATATAGGTTAAAATCAATATACACCAAATATAACGTATGGTTCTGCACAAAAAACACTTCTGAAAAAACATATGCAAACCTGGGTGCCACTGGCAGGGCTGCGGCACACAGCCATGCCCCACCCGCGCCGAGACCACGCCCAGCGCCCGCGCCGCAAAGCCGCGTCAGGAGACGCATGTTTGCGGCGAGGTTAGGACGTGGTTTGGCCGCGGCTGAACCCGTGGCCAAACCCGCCATGTGAACAGGGCCTAACATATAGAGCTGTGAATTCCGAACGGAATGTCAACACATACAGGCATACATGTAATAATAAAAATAAATGTAAAAAATACAAACACAAGACATCAATAATGTCTATATATACAGTGTAGATAATAGCATAATTAATAAAATAAAAAACTGACAAACCCTTTTTAAAA